>SZWC01006528.1:91849-107983 GCA_023375785.1 Penium margaritaceum
GGAACTGGAGCCGGCTCGTCGCCGCTCACCACCTCCCACAAGCCCCTCTCCTCCAAAAGGAGGCGGGTACGGATCTTCCAAAACGTGAAGTTGGCGCGTCCCTCCAGCCTCTCCAAAGGCTGGGCTGCTGTCACAACGCCAGCTGCTGCCATTTTCAGCCTTGGTGATGCTCAGCGCTGCCCTTGGATGGCGGCGCTACCCCTGCTTCTGCTGCTGCTTCTGCCAGAAATCTGTCTGACAGAAAATGGACTGTAGATGCCAGCAGACTGCAAATTTTAAAAAACTCAGCCCACCACTGGAAAATTCAGCTCAAAACCTTTCAGATCGACCCATAAAACAGGGTCATCAACAGGGGATTTCAAAAGATATGCCCTCTTGAAAACAGGGTATGCTTTTGCTCCTACTCCAACTCAGGCCAGCCAGCTTGTAAACGGTATTTCTCCCAAACGAATCAATGGAATGCAAATATTTTTGCACCAATGGAAAGATTTGGAAAAATACTACAATTCGCATGTGCCACTTTTTAAATGTGACAAAGAAACAAGAGAGTTATGGTCATCACAAGGCGACAGTCTTACTCATAGAGAAGAGTGTAGCCCTGGCCGACCTCGTTTTGAGCATAACTCTCAATCTGACCGTTGGATCTTCGCGATCTTGGGCTCGTTGGAAAGCTTGTCTTCTGAAATTTAAGATCCAGTGGTCGATCGTCAAATTAAGTGAAGGTTTTACCCTAACCCGTCACTCTCAAAGTGACGGCCTGTGCTGGCTAAAAGTGGCAGAACTTGGCTCTGATACCAAATGTTGGAAATGGAGGAGAGAGGGAGCCTTGGAGCAGCGAGCATGTGTGATTGGAAGGGCATCACTTGTGCTGAAGAATGGTTGTTCAATCACTCAAAATGATGGAGTACATATAGAGCTAGAGCTTGGGCAAGTCAGCCCTCTCACAAGCCACACCACTTAGCCATGGAGGCTAAGGCTCATACAATAGAATCCATAATCTCACACAAGGGAGGAAATCAGCCTAGCAATCAGGCTGACCATTCACACACGACCTAGAGAGCTAGAGAATGCTCTCATAGCACACTCCTAGTGGTCACATAACTCACAAACCCATGGAGAATCGCCATGTGTCCATGGCTAGCACACAAGGATCTCACCTCACCTAAAAAGTAAGGAGAGGTACCTTTATCCTAGTCAGCACACTCTGACAAGGCAATCCTAAGACCAAGGACCTTTGGATATTTCTCCCATCAGGTCTTGACCCTGGACCTCTTGCCTTTTTCTTTTCTCAGGCTAAGGCATGGAGCCATCACCCATGCCCACCCAGACATCGACGGTCCATGACCCTCGAAACTTTGAAAATTCATATCTCCCAATCCGACCGTTGGATCGGCCTCAAACCTGGACCGTAGACATTTTGCCACATGATCTTTCCAATGGTGAAGTCGGATCGGCGATCGGAGCAGGCATCTGGTACTTTCCTGGAACTTGCTCCTGTGGACCTGAAATCGAGCCGGATGGCTCCATTTCCAACAAGAGCAACTGTCAAACTGACAGCTGTCTATGTTTTGGACTGATCCAACGGTCGGATTGGAAGATGCAAGATGTGTCTTGGATCAGGGGATATCTTCCCTGATTGAAGGCATGACCTCCTTGATTCAAGGAATGACATCGGCCGAGACGTGGGCGCTTCGGGTTATCCGAGGCGCACGCGCTTTGGTTGTCGAAAGCACTCATAAGCTCTTTATGCCTTGTAGTTGTCATTGTCTCAACTACTACTTCACTTGATGTCTCTTCTTTCAGCTGTACGCTTGAGACTGAGCTTGATAGGAATTGCTAAGGTGGTTTTTATCTTGCTTGTGTCAGAGTGCTGATTAAATTTGTTGGACTCTCACACCAAGGAAGAAGAAGGCTTAGAGTGCGGGAACCCCTAAAATCTTGAGCAAAAGCACCTGGGTAGCTAAGTTTCACCAGAGGCATAGTTAATTCCTTGGAGGTAATCGTGATCCTTGGATGAAATTCCCTTGGACGGTTGGTAGTTACCATTGTGTCGGCGCTATTTTCTAGACCGGACCCTCACGCCACGTGCCTCTGGAATAACAAAAGGTTTATGGGCCCACGTCTAGTATGAGGCTTAGTTGGAAAAATCATACAGGTTGCTCGGTAGCTCAGCAAACGTGAGGAGCGCAAACACACTATCACACCCACAGGAATTCCTCTTCGGCCCTCTGTCCAAGACTCCTCATCGGCCTGACATCAGCTCCATCAGCCTGAAATCGGCATCAACTGTTGGGAAAGGAGCCATCCGGCACAGTTTCAGGTCCATAGGAGCAAGTTCCAAGAAAATACCAGAAGCCTGCTCTAATTGTCAATCCAACTTCACCATTGGAAAGATCAGGTAGCAAAATGTCTGTGGTCCAAGTTTGAGGCCGATCCAACGGTTGGATTGGGAGATATGAATTTTCGTAGTTTCCGGGGTCATCGACCGTCGATATCCGGGTGATCATGGGCGATGGCTCCATGCCTTTGCCTGAGACAAGAAAAAGGCAAGAGGTCCAGGGTCAAGACCTGATGGGAGAAATATCCAGAAAGGTCCTTGGTCTTAGGATTGCCTTGTCAGAGTGTGCTGACTAGGATAAAGGTACCTCTCCTTACTTTTTAGGTGAGGTGAGATCCTTGTGTGCTAGCCATGGACACATGGCGATTCTCCATGGGTTTGTGGATTATGTGATAACTAGGAGTGTGCCATGAGAGCATTGTCTAGCTCTCTAGGTCGTGTGTGAGTGGTCAGCCTCATTGCTAGGCTGATTTCCCCCCTTGTGTGAGATTATGGGGTCTAGTGTGTGAGCCTTAGTCTCCATGGCTAAGTTGTGTGGCTTGTGAGAGGGCTGACTTGCCCAAGCTCTAGCACTATATGTACTCCATCATTTTGAGTGAGTCAACGACCATTCTTCAGTACAAGTGATGCCCTTCCAATCACACATGCTTGCTGCTCCAAGGCTCCCTCTCTCCTCAAGTTCCAACATTTGGTATCAGAGCCAGGTTCTGCCACTTCCAGCCAGCACAGGCCGTCACTTTGAGAGTGACGGGTTGGGGTCAAATCTTCACCAGATTCAATAATCGACCACAAGATCTTCAACTTAAAAAGACAAGCGTTCCAACGAGCCCAAGATCGTGAAGATCCAACAGTTGGATGGAGAGGTATGCTCAAGACGAGGTCGACCAGGGCTATACTCTTCTCTATGAGTAAGACTGTCGTCTTGTGATGACCATAACTCTCTTGTTTCTTTGTCAAATTTAACATGTGGCACATGCAAATTCTTGTACTTTTCCTAAGCTTTCCATTGGTGCAAAAATATTTGCATTCCATTGATTGGTTTGGGAGAAACGTCGTTTACAAGCTGGTTGGTCTGAGTTGGAGTACGAGCATAAGCATATCCTGTTTTCAAGAGGGCATATCTTTTGAAATCCCCTGTTGATGATCTGAAAGTTTTTGAGCTGAATTTTCCAGTGGTGGGCTCAGTTTTCCACAATTCCCAGTCTGCTGGCATCTACAGTCCATTTTCTGTCAGACAGATTTCTGGCAAAAGCAGCAACAGAAGCACGGTTAGCGCCGCCACTCAAGGGCAGCGCTGAGCATCACCAAGGCTCAAAATTGCAGCAGCTTGCGTTGTGACAGCAGGCCAGCCTTTGGAGAGGCTGGAGGGACGCGCCAACTTCACATTTTGGAAGATCCGTACCCGCCTCCTTTTGGAGGAGAGGGGCTTGTGGGAGGTGGTGAGCGGCGACGAGCCGGCTCCAGTTCCACAGGCAAAAAGCAGCACCGCAACGCAGGTGGTGGCGGAGAAGACGCCGCAGAAAGGTGTAGCAGATGCAAGTTCATCTACAACTACAGCAGCGACGTACGAGGAGTGGAAGAAGAAGGACAGGCATGCCTACAGGTTGCTTGTTAACACCATCTCCAACCCGCATCTTCAGTACGTGAGTGACAAGGCTACTGCAAAGGAGGGGTGGGACACGTTGTGCAAGAAGTATGAGAGTAAGGATCCTGCATTCCTCATGCTTTTGGAGGAAAAGATGATGGCGCTGAAATTGCAGGATGGTGAAGGGATGGAGGCGTATCTGGATAGGGCAAAGGAGCTGGCGAAGCAGCTGAGAGCAGTCGGCAACCCTGTGGAAGAGACGCGCTTCATCTTCCTCTTGCTGAGGGGACTCCCAACCAGCTACGACACGGTGCGAGAGACGCTGGAGTGCCAGCCAACTCTCGACCTTGACTTCATCTGCACACACCTGGTGCAGGTGGAATTGCATCGCAATGCAGCAAAGCGCAATGGCGGTAGCAGTAGTGAAGCAGCTTTCATGGCCATGGGCTCACGCAACCAGCAGTAGCAGCAGTCCGGGCAGCAGAGAGGCAAGAACAAGGGCAAGTACCACTATTGCCAAAAAGAGGGGCACTACAACAAAGAGTGCTTCAAGTTCAAGTGGGACCAGAAGGAACAGCAACAGCAGCAGCAGCAAAAGCATCAATCTCCACAGCAACAGCAGCAGCATTCACAACAACACCAGCAGCAGCAGCAGAAGCAGAACCAGACTGGCGTGCGCCATTTTAGTAACATGAACGTTGCCAAGGAGGTGAGCGACCGCCCCTTCATGACGAAGTCTGACATGTCGCAGAAGGAAAAGGCGGATCTGGCGTGGTACAAGGACTCGGAGTGTACCAAGAGTCTAATACTCCACAAGGAGTGGTTCACGCAGCTGCTCTCCATTCCCCCCCGTCCGATTGCTTTGGATGATGATCGGGTGGTGTATGCTGAGGGGATTGGGATTGTGGAGATGTGGTTGGAAACCCCGCGTGTCATTGAAGTGGGAGTGTTCCATGGCGTGCTGTATGGACCTGATGTTGCGTTCAACCTTCTCTCAGTGTCCTCTCTTACCAACACAGGACTGCGCTTTGTTTTTGACGATGACTATGGCTACATCCTCAACAAGGAAACAGGAGAGGAGTTGGCCAAGTCGGTGAAGGAGGGGGACATGTATCGCCTGCTGGGGGCGACCAAGATCCCGCGTGAGCAGAGTCTTGCAGCAGTGGTGCAGACGACAGATGGCGAGATCTGGCATGCGCACTACGGCCACATCGGCATGCGCGCCTTGCACCAGCTTCAAGCAAAGAAGATTGTGCGTGACCTGCCAACCATATCTAACTTTGAGCAGCAGTTGTGTATCGACTGTTTGGAGGGGAAGCAGCACCGCGAGGGATTCTCTGGAGCAGGGGAGCGTACGAAAGAGGTGTTGGAGCTGGTCCACACAGACTTGTGCGGACCAATGCAGACCCAGAGCTTTGGAGGCTCTAGGTATTTTCTCACCTTCATTGATGATTTCAGCCGTTACACTGCTGTGTACTTCCTTTCCTCCAAAGACCAGTGCTTTGAAAGGTCCAAGGAGTTCAAGGCCATGGTGGAGAACCAATCTGGCAAGAAGATCAAGGCATTGCGTAGCGACCGCGGTAGAGAGTACCTGAGCAAGGAATTCCAGGAATACCTCGCAGCAGCTGGCATCAAGGCGCAGCGTACCGCGCCGTACTCGCCGCAGCAGAACGGTGTAGCAGAACGCGCCAACCGTACCATTGTGGAGTCGGTGCGCTCCATGCTGCATGCAGCCCGGCTAGCCTATGACTTCTGGGCTGAAGCCGTGAGCACTGCGGTCTACATCAAGAACCGCAGTCCAACCAAGGCCTGTTGGGAAAGGAGTCATCCGGCTCAGTTTCAGGTCCACAGGAGCAAGTTCCAGGAAAGTACCAGATGCCTGCTCTGATCGTCAATCCAACTTCTCCATTAGAAAGATCAGGTGGCAAAATGTCTACGGTCCAAGTTTGACGCCGATCCAACGGT
Organism: Penium margaritaceum; assembly: GCA_023375785.1. NCBI lineage: Eukaryota > Viridiplantae > Streptophyta > Zygnematophyceae > Desmidiales > Peniaceae > Penium > Penium margaritaceum. Next base: position 97,738 of record SZWC01006528.1, read on the forward strand.
TGGATTGGGAGATATGAATTTTCGTAGTTTCCGGGGTCATCGACCGTCGATATCCGGGTGACCATGGGCGATGGCTCCATGCCTTAGCCTGAGAAAAGAAAAAGGCAAGAGGTCCAGGGTCAAGACCTGATGGGAGAAATATCCAAAAAGGTCCTTGGTCTTAGGATTGCCTTGTCAGAGTGTGCTGACTGGGATAAAGGTACCTCTCCTTACTTTTTAGGTGAGGTGAGATCCTTGTGGATACATGGCGATTCTCCATGATTTTGTGGGTTATGTGACCAGTAGGAGTGTGCCATGAGAGCATTCTCTAGCTCTCTAGGTCGTGTGTGAGTGGTCAGCCTGATTGCTAGGCTGATTTCCCCCCTTGTGTGAGATTATGGGGTCTAGTGTGTGAGCCTTAGTCTCCATGGCTAAGTGGTATGGCTTGTGAGAGGGCTGACTTGCCCAAGCTCTAGGACTATATGTACTCCATCATTTTGAGTGAGTCAACAACCATTCTTCAGCACAAGTGATGCTCTTCCAATCACACATGCTTGCTGCTCCAAGGCTCCCTCTCTCCTCAAGTTCCAACATTTGGTATCAGAGCCAGGTTCTCCCACTTCCAGCCAGCATAGGCCGTCACTTTGAGTGTGACAGGTTGGGGTCAAACCTTCACCAGATTTGACAATCAACCACAAGATCTTTAAGTTAAAAAGAAAAGCTTTCCAACGAGCCCAAGATCGCGAAGATCCAACTGTCGGATTGAGAGTTATGCTCAAAACGAGGTCGACCAGGGCTACACTCTTCTCTATGAGTAAGACTGTCGCCTTGTGATGACCATAACTCTCTCATTTCTTCGTTAAATTTAAAAAGTGGCACATGAGAATTGTAGTATTTTTCCTATGCTTCCCATTGGTGCAAAAATATTTGCATTCCATTGTTTCATTAGGGAGAAACGCCGTGTACAAGCTGCCTGGTCTAAGTTGGAGTACGAGCAGAAGCATACCCTGTTCTCAAGAGGGTATATCTTTTGAAATCCCCTGTTGATGACCCTGTTTTATGGGTCCATCTGAAAGGTTTTGAGCTGAAGTTTCCAGTGGTGGGCTCAGTTTTTCACAATTCGCTGTCTGATGGCATCTACTGTCCATTTTCTGTCAGACAGATTTCTGGCAAAAGCAGCAGCAGAAGCAGGATTAGCGCCTCCACTCAAGGGCAGTACTGAGCATAACCAAGGCTCAAAATGGCAGCAGCTGGTGTTGTGACAGTAGCCCAGCCTTTGGAGAGGCTGGAGGGACGCGCCAACTTCACATTTTGGAAGATCCGTACCCGCCTCCTTCTGGAGGAGAGGGGCTTGTGGGAGGTGGTGAGCGACGACGAGCTGGCTCCAGTTCCACAAGCAAAAGGCATCATCGCAGCGCAGGTGGTGGCGGGGAAGACGCCGCAAAAGGGTGTAGCTGATGCGGGTTCTTCTGCTGCTGTACCAAGGACGTACGAGGAGTGGAAGAAGGACAGGCAGGCCTACAGGTTGCCTGTTAACACCATCTCCAACCCGCATCTTCAGTACATGAGTGACAAGGCTACTGCAAAGGAGGGGTGGGACACGTTGTGCAAGAAGTATGAGAGCAAGGATCCTGCATTCCTCATGCTTTTGGAGGAATAGATGATGGCACTGAAAATGCAGGGTGGTGAAGGGATGGAGGCGTATCTGGACAGGGCAAAGGAGCCGGCGAAGCAGTTGAGAGCGGCCGACAACCCTGTGGAAGAGACGCGCTTCATCCTCCTCTTGCTAAGGGGACTCCCAACCAGCTACGACACGATGCGAGAGACGCTGAGTGCCAGCCAACTCTCGACCTTGACTTCATCTGCACGCACTTGGTGCAGGTGGAACTGCGTCGCAATGCAGCAAAACGCAATGACGGCAGCAGCAGCAGTGAAGCAGCTTTCATGGCCATGAGCTCACGCAACCAGCAGCAGCAGTAGTCCGGGCAGCAGAGAGGCAAGAAGAAAGGCAAGTTCCACTATTGCCAGAAAGAGGGGCACTACAAGAAAGAGTGCTTTAAGTTCAAGAGGGTCCAGAAGGAGCAGCAGCAGCAACAGCAAAAGTAGCAATCTCAACAGCAACAGCAACAGTAGTCACAGCAACGCCAGCAGCAGCAGTAGCAGCAGAACCGGACTAGCGTGCGCCATTTTGGCAACATGAACGTCGCCAAGGAGGTGCGCGACCGCTTCTTCATGGCAAAGTCTGACATGTCGCAGAAGGAAAAGGCGGATTTGGCGTGGTACAAGGACTGGGGATGTATCAAGAGTCTGACGCACCACAATGAGTGGTTCACGCAGCTGCTCTCCATTCCCCCCCGCCCGATTCCTTTAGGTGATGATTGGGTGGTGTATGCTAAGGGGATTGGGATTGTGGAGATGTGGTTGGAGACCCCGCGTGGCATTGAAGTGGGAGTTTTCCATGGCCTGTTGTATGTACCTGATGCTGCGCTCAACCTTCTCTCATTGTCCTCTCTCACCAACACAGGACTGCGCTTTGTTTTTGTCGATGACTATGGCTACATACTCAACAAGGAAACAGGAGAGGAGTTGGCCAAGTCGGTTGAGGAGGGCGACATGTACCGCCTGTGTTGGAACTTGAGGAATGAGGGAGCCTTGGAGCAGTGAGCATGTGTGATTGGAAGGGCATCACTTGTGCTGAAGAATGGTTTTTCAATCACTCAAAATGATGGAGTACATATAGAGCTAGAGCTTGGGCAAGTCAGCCCTCTCACAAGCCACACGACTTAGCCATGGAGGCTAAGGCTCACACACTAGAGTCCATAATCTCACACAAGGGAGGAAATCAGCCTAGCAATCAGGCTGACCACTCACACAGAACCTAGAGAACTAGAGAATGCTCTCATGGTACACTCCTAGTGGTCACATAACCCACAAACCCATGGAGAGTTGCCATGTGTCCATGGCTAGCACACAAGGATCTCACCTCACCTAAAAAGTAAGGAGAGGTAACTTTATCCTAGTCAGCACACTCTCACAAGGCAATCCTAAGACCAAGGACCTTTTTGGATATTTCTCCTATCAGGTCTTGACCCTGGACCTCTTGCCTTTTTTCTTTTCTTAGGCTAAGGCATGGAGCGATCGCCCATGGTCACCCGGATATTGACGGTCGATGACCCCAGAAATTACGAAAATTCATCTCCCAATCTGACCGTTCGATCGGCCTCAAACTTGGACCGCATACATTTTGCCACCTGATATATCTAATGGGGAATTCAGATTGACAATCGGAGCAGGCATCTGGTACTTTCCTGGAACTTGCTCCTGTGGACCTGAAACTTAGCCGGATGACTCCTTTCCCAACAGCCTGGTGGGGGCGACCAAGATCCCGCGTGACCAGAGTCTTGTAGCAGAGGTGCAGGCGTGAGATGGCGAGATCTGGCATGCACGCTACGGCCTCATCGGAGTGCGTGCCTTGCACCAGCTTCAAGCAAAGCAGATGGTGCGTGACCTGCCAACCATATCTAACTTTGAGCAGCAGTTGTGTATCGGCTGTTTGGAGGGGAAGCAGCACCGCGAGGGATTCTCTAGAGGAGGTGTTGGAGCTCGTCCACACGGACCAATGCAAACCCAGAGGTTTGGAGGCTCTAGGTATTTTCTCACCTTCATTGATGATTTCAGCCGTTACACTGTTGTGTACTTCCTTTCCTCCAAGGACCAGTGCTTTGAAAGGTTCAAGGAGTTCAAGGCTATGGTGGAGAACCAATCTGGCAAGAAGATCAAGGCGTTGCGTAGCGACCGCGGTGGAGAGTACCTGAGCAAGGAATTCAAGGAATACCTCGCAGCAGCTGCCATCAAGGTGCAGCGTACCGCGCCGTACTTGCTGCAGCAGAACGCTGTAGCAGAATGCGCAAACCATACCATTGTGGAGTCGGCGCGCTCCATGCTACACGCGGCCCGGCTGACCTACGACTTATGGGCTGAAGCCGTGAGCACTGCGGTATACATCAAGAACAGCAGTCCAACCAAGACCCTGGAGTAGATGACGCCGTGCGAGGCATGGTACGGCAAGAAGCCGAGCGTGGGTCATCTTCGCGTATTTGGCAGCTTGGCGTACATGCACGTGCCAAAGGAGAAGCGGTAAAAGTGGGACGCAAAGAGTGCGCACATGCTAATGATTGGTTACGACGTGGCAAGCAAGGCATATCGCCTCTACGAGAGGGATACAGGCCACGTCATCATCTCCAGGGATGTCGTCTTCAACGAGAGCAACGTCATCGGTACCAACATCGTGTGTGAAGAGGCAGCAGATTCAGCAGCTGAGGAGATAGTGGGAGCAGAAATTCTTCCTGACCCAGTTTCTCCCGATCCTTCCTCTACTGTGACAGTGGGAGAATCACTCTACTCTCCCATGTCTGATGTTGCAGATACAGCAGTGTCATCGGCAGAAGCAGAGGACGGAGATGTAGCACCAGCAGCAGCAGCAGTTGTGCCAGTAGTACCGCGCGCGCCGCCCGGTAACGCTCCAGAACCAGGTCGCAGGTACCTACTTAGTGTGTCTTATAAGCCTGGTGAGCGCGGCCATTTCTGGATGCTACAGAAACCAGAACAGATGAACATCGCAGTTGCAGCAGATTCAGATGAGCCAACGTCATACAAGGAGGCCATGGCTGCACCGGATGCTGCAAATTGGGCGCAAGCCGTGCAACACGAGATACAGTCACAGCTGGACAACGGCACGTGGGAGCTGACTGAGCGTCCACCAGGACGTAAGGTGATCAAGTGCAAGTGGGTCTTGAAGAAGAAGCGGGGAGCAGATGGTAACTTGGAAAAGTACAAGGCGAGGCTGGTCGCCAAGGGCTTCTCGCAGTAGGAGGACATCGACTGCACAGAAGCTTTTGCCCCTGTTGTAAAGTTTGCCTCTGTACGTACGCTCCTCTCTTATGCAGCAGCTGAGGACTTCGAGGTTCACCACATGAATGTCAAGACGGCATTCTTGAATGGTGACTTGGAGGAGGAGATCTACATGGAGCAGCCGGAGGGGTTCATCATGGATGGCCAGGAGCACCTGGTCTGCAAGCTGCAGAAGTCGCTGTACGGCCTGAAGCAAGCGTCACGTGCTTGGAACCAGAAGTTGGATGCAGCGTTGCAGTGCATGGGGTTTGAGCGCAGCGAGTGTGACTACAGCGTGTATCGCTAGCAGCATGAGCATGAGATCCTCATCATCATTGTCTATGTGGATGACATACTCCTCCTTTCCAACAGCATGTCTGTACTGCAGGAGTTCAAGGAAGTCATGCAGGAGCGCTTCCAGATGTCTGATCTCAGGGAGGCATCATACTTCCTCGGTATCCAGATCACGCGTGACCGCAAGTCACGCTCTCTCTCGCTGCAGCAGAGCCGCTACATTAAGGATGTTTTGCAGCGGTTTGGCATGGCAGAGGCAAAACCCATCGGCACGCCGCTGGAGACGCGGCAGTACCTCGTGAGCTTCAATGGAGAAGCAAATGCAGCTGAGCGGCAGAAGTACGAGAGCGCCGTCGGTAGTCTCATGTACCTGATGGTGGCAACCAGGCCGGACCTCGAACACGCTGTGAGCGCTGTGAGCCAGCACATGGCTAGTCCCGGACCAGAGCACCAGAAGGCAGTGAAGCGGATCTTCCGCTACCTTGCTGGAACCATCAACATCGGTATCACTTATAACGGCAACAACAACAGCATCATAGGCTACACAGACGCAGATTGGGCTTCAAACCCTGAGGACCGTAAGTCCATCTCTGGACATGTGTTCCTCATGAATGGTGGAGCCATCTGCTGGTGCAGCAAGCGACAGGTGGTCGTGGCCACCTCGAGTACAGAAGGTGAGTACGTATCTCTCAGCTTTGGAGCCAAGGAAGCAGTTTGGCTCCAACGTCTCATGGCAGAGATGAGTGGGAGTGCAGCAGTTCCAGTTCCTGTGTGCGTCGACAACCAGAGCGCAATCGCACTCGCCAAGAATCCTGAGCACTATGCACGTACCAAGCACATTGATATCGGATATCATTTCATCAGGCACATGGCACAGGAGGGTGTTATCAAGCTGGAGTTTACTCAAACCAGCAAGCAGGTCGCTGATTTCTGCACCAAGCCAGAGACCCGTGAGAAACAGCAGTTTTGCATAAAGGCATGTGGACTCAGCCCACTATGACTACGGCAAAGTGGGAGAGTGTTGTGAAAGGAGCCATCCGGCTCAGTTTCTGGTCCACTGGAGCAAGTTCCAGGAAAGTACCAGATGCCTATTCCGATCGTCAATCCGACTTCACCATTGGAAAGATTTGGTAGCAAAATGTCTACGGTCCAAGTTTGAGGCCGATCCAACGGTCGGATTGGGAGATATGAATTTTCGTAGTTTCCGAGGTCATCGACCGTCGATATCCGGGTGACCATGGGCGATGGCTCCATGCCTTAGCCTAAGAAAAGAAAAAGGCAAGAGATCCAGGGTCAAGACCTGATGGGAGAAATATCCAAAAAGGTCCTTGGTCTTAGGATTGCCTTGTCAGAGTGTGCATACTCGGATAAAGTTACCGCTCCTTACTTTTTAGGCGAGGTGAGATCCTTGTGTGTTAGCCATGGACACATGGCGATTCTCCAAGGGTTTGTGGGTTATGTGACCACTAGGAGTGTGCCATGAGAGCATTATCTAGCTCTCTAGGTCGTGTGTGAGTGGTCAGCCTGATTGCTAGGCTGATTTCCCCCCTTGTGTGAGATTATGGCGTCTAGTATGTGAGCCTTAGTCTCCATGGCTAAGTGGCGTGGCTTGTGAGACGGCTGACTTGCCCAAGCACTAGCACTATATGTACTCCATCATTTTGAGTGAGTCAACAACCATTCTTTAGCACAAGTGATGCCCTTCCAATCACACATACTCGCTGCTCCAAGGCTCCCTATCCTCTCAAGTTCCAACAAGGCCCTGGAGCAGATGACGCCGTACGAGGCGTGGTTCGGCAAGAAGCCGAGCGTGGGTCATCTTCGCGCGTTTGGCAGCTTGGCGCACATGCGCGTGCCAAAGGAGAAGCGGCAAAAGTGGGACGCGAAGAGTGCGCAGATGCTGATGATTGACTACGACGTGGCAAGCAAGGCGTATCGCCTCTACGAGAGGGATACAGGCCACGTCATCATTTCCAGGGATGTCTTCAACGAGAGCAACGTCATCGGCACCAACATTGTGTGTGAAGAGGCAGCAAAACCAGCAGCTGACGAGAGAGTGGGAGCAGACATTCTTCCTGATCCAGTTTCTCCCGATCCTTCCTCTATTGTGACAGTGGGAGAATCACTCTACTCTCCCATGTCTGATGTTGCAGATACAGAAGCCTCATCAGAAGAAGCAGAGGAAGGAGATGTAGCACCACCAGCAGCAGCAGTTGTGCCAGCAGCACCGCGCTAGCCGCCCGCTAACGCTCCAGCACCAGGTCGCAGGTATCCTCTTAGAATGCCTTACAAGCCTGGTGAGCGCGGCCATTTCTGGATGTTGCAGAAACCAGAACAGATGAACGTCGTAGTTGCAGCAGATTCAGATGAACCAACGTCATACAAGGAGGCCATGGCTGCACCGGATGCTACAAATTGGGCGCAAGCCGTGCAGCACGAGATACAGTCACAGCTGGACAACGGCACGTGGGAGCTGACTGAGCGTCCACCAAGACGTAAGGTGATCAAGTGCAAGTGGGTCTTCAAGAAGAAGCGGGGAGCGGATGGTAACCTGGAAAAGTACAAGGCGAGGCTGGTCGCCAAGGGCTACTCGCAGCAGGAGGGCATCGACTACACAGAAACTTTTGCCCCTGTTGCAAAGTTTGCCTCTGTGCGCACACTCCTCTCTTATGCAGCAGCTGAGGACTTCGAGGTTCACCACATGAATGTCAAGACGGCATTCTTGAATGGTGACATGGAAGAGGAGACCTACATGGAGCAGCCGGAGGGGTTCGTCATGGATGGCCAGGAGCACCTGGTCTGCAAGCTGCAGAAGTCGCTGTACGGCCTGAAGCAAGCGTCGCGTACTTGGAACCAGAAGTTGGATGCAGCGTTGCCGTGCATGGGGTTTGAACGGAGCGAGTGTGACTACAGCGTGTATCGCTGGCAGCATGAGCATGAGATCCTCATCATCATTGTCTATGTGGATGACATGCTCCACCTTTCCAACAGCATGTCTGTACTGCAGGAGTTCAAGGAAGTCATGCAGGAGCGCTTCCAGATGTCTGATCTCAGGGAGGCATCATATTTCCTCCGTATCCAGATCACGCGTGACCGCAAGTCACGCTCTCTCTCGTTGCAGTAGAGCCGCTATATTAAGGATGTTTTGTAGCGGTTTGGCATGGCAGAGGCAAAACCCATCGGCACGCCGCTGGAGACGCAGCAGTACCTCGTGAGCTTCAATGGAGAAGCAAATGCAGCTGAGCGGCAGAAGTACCAGAGCGCCGTCGGCAGTCTCATGTACCTGATGGTGGCAACCAGGCCGGACCTCGAACAGGCTGTGAGCGCTGTGAGCCAGTACATGGCTAATCCTGGACTGGAGCACCAGAATGCAGTGAAGCGGATCTTCCGCTACCTTGCTGGAACCATCAACATCGGTATCACCTACAACGGCAACAACAACAGCATCATAGGCTACACAGACGCAGATTGGGCTTCAAACCCTGAGGACCGTAAGTCCATCTCTGGACATGTGTTCCTCATGAATGGTGGAGCCATCAGCTGGTGCAGCAAGCGACAGGTGGTCGTGGCCACCTCGAGTACAGAAGGTGAGTACGTATCTCTCTGCTTTGGAGCCAAGGAAGCAGTTTGGCTCCAACGTCTCATGGCAGAGATGAGTGGGAGTGCAGCAGTTCCAGATCCTGTGCGCGTCGACAACCAGAGCGCAATCGCACTCGCCAAGAATCCTGAGCACTATGCACGCACCAAGCACATTGATATCGGATATCATTTCATCAGGTACATGGTACAAGAGGGTGTTATCAAGCTGGAGTTTACTCAAACCAGCAAGCAGGTCGCTGATTTCTGCACCAAGCCAGAGACCCGTGAGAAACAGCAGTTTTGCATAAAGGCATGTGAACTCAGCCCACTATGACTGCGGCAAAGTGGGAGATTGTTGTGAAAGGAGCCATCCGGCTCAGTTTCTGGTCCACTGGAGCAAGTTCCAGGAAAGTACCAGATGCCTATTCGGATCTTCAATCCGACTTCACCATTGGAAAGATCAGGTAGCAAAATGTCTACGGTCCAAGTTTGAGGCCGATCCAACGGTCGGATTGGGAGATATGAATTTTCGTAGTTTCCGAGGTCATCGACCGTCGATATCCGGGTGACCATGGGCGATGGCTCCATGCCTTAGCCTAAGAAAAGAAACAGGCAAGAGGTCCAGGGTCAAGACCTGATGGGAGAAATATCCAAAAAGGTCCTTGGTCTTAGGATTGCCTTGTCAGAGTGTGCATACTCGGATAAAGTTACCGCTCCTTAGTTTTTAGGTGAGGTGAGATCCTTGTGTGCTAGCCATGGACACATGGCGATTCTCCAAGGGTTTGTGGGTTATGTGACCACTAGGAGTGTGCCATGAGAGCATTATCTAGCTCTCTAGGTCGTGTGTGAGTGGTCAGCCTGATTGCTAGGCTGATTTCCCCCCTTGTGTGAGATTATGGCGTCTAGTGTGTGAGCCTTAGTCTCCATGGCTAAGTGGCGTGGCTTGTGAGACGGCTGACTTGCCCAAGCTCTAGCACTATATGTACTCCATCATTTTGAATGAGTCAATAACCATTCTTCAGCACAAGTGATGCCCTTCCAATCACACATACTCGCTGCTCCAAGGCTCCCTTTCTCCTCAAGTTCCAACAAGGCCCTGGAGCAGATGACGCCGTACGAGGCGTGGTTCGACAAGAAGCCGAGCGTGGGTCATCTTCGCGCGTTTGGCAGCTTGGCGCACATGCACGTGCCAAAGGAGAAGCGGCAAAAGTGGGACGCGAAGAGTGCGCAGATGCTGATGATTGACTACGACGTGGCAAGCAAGGCGTATCGCCTCTACGAGAGGGATACAGGCCACGTCATCATTTCCAGGGATGTCTTCAACGAGAGCAATGTCATCGGCACCAACATCGTGTGTGAAAAGGCAGCAAAACCAGCAGCTGACGAGACAGTGGGAGCAGACATTCTTCCTGATCCAGTTTCTCCCGATCCTTCCTCTACTATGACAGTGGGAGAATCACTCTACTCTCCCATGTCTGATGTTGCAGATACAGAAGCCTCATCA
>SZWC01006528.1:114049-127673 GCA_023375785.1 Penium margaritaceum
CTTTATCCTAGTCAGCACACTCTGACAAGGCAATCCTAAGACCAAGGACCTTTTTGGATATTTCTCCCATCAGGTCTTGACCCTGGACCTCTTGCCTTTTTCTTTTCTCAGGCTAAGGCATGGAGCTATCGCTTATGGTCACCCGGATATCGACGGTCGATGACCACGGAAACTATGAAAATTCATATCTCCCAATCCAACTGATGGATCGGCCTCAAACTTGGACCATAGACATTTTGCCACCTGATCTTTCCGATGGAAAAGTTGGATTGACAATCGGAGCAGGCATCTGGTACTTTCTTGGAACTTGCTCCTGTGGACCTGAAACTGAGCCGGATGGCTCCTTTCCCATCAGTGGTGTGACTTGTGAGAGGGCTGACTTGCCCAAGCTCTAGCACTATATGTACTCCATCATTTTGAGTGTGTCAACAACCATTCTTCAGCACAAGTGATGCCCTTCCAATCACACATGCTTGCTGCTCCAAGGCTCCCTCTTTCCTCAAGTTCCAACATCAATAGCTGGTGTAGCAGAGCAACCTCAACGGAAGCAGATCCGCCTCAAACGCAGGTACCATGGCTCCACCTACCGTCGAGGAAAAAGACAAGAGCACCATCGAGGAAGGCCCGTGGACCAGCATTCTTGTTTCCACCACAAGAGCTCTGACGTCCATAGTAGAGACAGGGAGTGGCATTCATGCGCCAATTCCAAAACTTAATGGGACAGGTTTTTCGCTCTGGAAGTGGGAGTATGATATGAGACTCAACGACCATGATCTCCTCCCCTTCAAAGGGGAGGCTAGTGAACTACTTTCATCCCAACCAGAGGAGTTCGTAGTGTAGAAGCGGGCTAACAAGAAATACATGGCCATTCTGGTCTCAGCACTGCAGCATCATCTGCTCTCTCATATTTGTGGCCTCACAAACGCAACTTAGGCATATAAGAAACTATGCAAGGTCTACCAGACTCCCTCCCTCGCCAACCATTTGCTCATCCTCCAAAAGTAACTCAAGACGCAGCTCATTGAAGGCAAGGAAGTCCTAAATTTCTTGCGGCAGTTTGAGAATCTCCTTCAGCTAGCCAGCAACATGGACTGGAGCCTTGAAGCCGACATGAAGGGGATGATTCTCCTCATGGCTCTTCCACCAAGCAGGGGCCCCATGATTACTATGATTCGTGACAGCAAGAGGACCACGTGAAGTACTCCAATATCATTGAGTACATCCGCAATGGGGCTATGCTGTTGGGAAAGAAGCCATTCCGCTCAGTTTCAGGTCCACAGGAGCAAGTTCCAGGAAACTACCTGATGCCTACTCCGATCGTTGATCCAAATATACCATTGGAAATATCAGGTGGGAAAATGTCTACGGTCCAAGTTTGAGGCCAATCAAACAGTCAGATTGGGAGATATGAATTTTCTAAGTTTTCGGGGTCACCGACCGCTGATATCCGGGTGACCATGGGTGATGGCTCCATGCCTAAGCCTGAGAAAAGAAAAAGGCAAGAGGTCTAGGGTCAAGACCTGATGGGAGAAATGTCCAAAAGGTCCTAGATTCTGAGATTGCCTTGTCAAAGTGTGCTAACTAGGATAAAGGTACCTCTCCTTACTTTTTAGGTGAGGTGAGATCCTTGTGTGCTAGCCATGGATACATGGCGATTCTCCATGGGATTGTAGGTTATGTGACCACTAGGAGTGTGCCATGAGAGCATTTTCTAGCTCTCTAGGTCGTGTGTGAGTGGTGAGCCTGATTGTTAGGCTGATTTCCTCCCTTGTGTGAGATTATGGACTCTTGTGTGTGAGTCTTGGCCTCAATGGCTAAGAGGTGTCGCTTGTGAGAGCGCTGACTTGCCCAAGCTCTAGCACTATATGTACTCCATCATTTTGAGTGATTAAACAACCATTCTTCAGCACAAGTGATGCGCTTCCAGTCCCACATACTCTCTCCTCCAAGGCTCACTCTCTCCTCTAGTTCCAACACTTGTTATCAGAGCCAAGTTCTGCCACATTCAGCCAGTACAGGTCGTCATTTTGAGAGTGACGGATTGGGATGAAACCTTCAAGTTCAAGAGGCAAGATTTGCAACGAGTCCAAGATCGTGAAGATCGAACGGTTGGAATGCGAGTTATGCTCAAAACGAGGTCGGCCAGGGCTACACTCTTCCCTCTAAGTAAGATTGTCGTCTTGTGATGACCATGACTCTCTTGCTTCTTCGTCAAATTTAAAGAAGAGCACATACCAATTGAAGTATTTTTCCTCAGCTTTCTATTGATGCAAAAGTATTTGCCGTCCATTGGTACGTTTGGGAGAAACACCGCTTACAAGCTGGCTGGTGTGAGCTGATGTAGGAGAAAAAACATTCCCTGTTTTCAAAAGGGCATATCTATGAAAATCCTTTGTTGACGACCATGTTTTATGGTTGGATCTGGAAGGTTTTGAGCTGAATTGTCTTGTCGAGGGGTCTGTTTTTCAAAATTCCCAGTCTGCTGGCCTCTACAGTTCATTTTTAGTCAGATAGATTTCTCGCAAAAGCAACAGTAGAAACAAGGGTAGCGCTGTCACTCAAGGGTAGCGCTGAGCATCATCAAGGCTCAAAATGGCAGTAGCAGGCATTGTAACAGCAGCCCAGCCCTTGGAGAGGCTGGAAAGATATGCCAGCTTCACGTTTTGGAAGATCCGTACCCGCCTCCTTTTGGAAGAGAGGGGCTTGTGGGAGGAGGTGAGCGGCGACAAGCGCATTCTGCCTCCACAGGCAAACGGCATCACCGTAGTGGAGGTAGTGGCGGGGAAGAAGCCGCAGAAAAGTACAACAGATGCAAGTTCATCTACAACAGTAGCTGCAACATATGAAGAGTGGAAGAAGAAGGATAGGCATGCCTACAGGCTGCTTGTCAACACCATCTCCAATCCGCATCTTTAGTACGTGAGTGACAAGGCTATTACTAAAGAGGCCTGGGAGACGTTGTACAAGAAGTATGAGAGTAAGAATCCTGCATTCCTCATGCTTTTGGAGGAGAAGATGATGGCGTTGAAAATGCAAGGTGCCGAAGGGATGGAGGCGTACTTGGACAGGACAAAGGAGCTAAAAGCGGCCATTAACTATGTGAAAGACACGCGCTTCATCCTTCTCTTACTGAGGGGACTCCCAATGAGCTATGACACGGTGCGAGAGATGTGCCAGCCAACTCTCGACCTCAACTTCATCTGTACGCACTTGATACAGGTAGAGCTATATCACAATGTCGCAAAGCGCAATGGCGGCAGCAGCAGCAGTGAAGCAGCTTTCATGGCAATGGGCTGACGCATCCAGCAGCAGCAACAGTCCGGGCAGCAGAGAGGCAAGAAGAAGGGCAAGTGTCATTATTGCCAGAAAGAGGGGCGCTACAAGAGACAATGCTCCAAGTTCAAGAGGGACCAGAAGGAGGAGCAGCACCAGCAAACGCAGTAATCTCCACAGCAACAGCACCAGCAGTGACAGCAACGTGAGCAATACTAGCAGCAGCAGCAGCATAACCAGACCGGCGTGTGGAATTTTGGCAACATGAATGTGTCCGAGGAGGTGCGCGACCGCCTCTTCATGGCAAAGTCTGACATGTCGCAGAAGGAGAAGGCGGATGTGGCATGGTACAAAGACCCTCGGTGTACCAAGAGTTTGACACAATACAAGGAGAAGTTTACGTAGCTGCTCTCCATTCTCTGCTATCCGATTGCTTGGGGTGATAATCGGGTGGTGTATGCTGAGGGGATTGGGATTGTGGAGATGTGGTTGGAGACCCCGCGTGGCATTGAAGTGGTAGAGTTCCATGGTGTGCTGTATGTACCTGATGCTGCGTTCAACCTTCTTTAAGTGTCCTCTCTCACCAACACAGGACTGCGAATCGTCTTTGACAATGACTATGACTTGATCCTTGGCAAGGAAACCGGAGAGGATTTGGCCAAGTCGGTGAAAGAAGGGGACATGTACCGCCTACTAGGGGCAACCAAGATCCCGCATGAGTAGAGTGTTCTACCAGTGGTGCAGGCCACGGAGGTTGGAACTGGGGGAGAGAGGGAGCCTTGGAGCAGCGAGCATGTGGGACTGGAAGGGCATCACTTTTGTTGAAGAATGGTTGTTGAATCACTCAAAATTATGGAGTACATATAGAACTAGAGCTCAGGCAAATTAGCCCTCTCACAGGACACACCACTTAGCCATGGAGGCTAAGGCTCACACACTAGAGTCCATAATCTCAGACAAGGGAGGAAATCAGCCTCGCAATCAGACTGACCACTCACACACGACCTAGAGAGCAAGAGAATGATCTCATGGCACACTCCTTGAGGTCACATAACCCACAATCCCATGGAGAATGGCTATGTCTCCATGGCTAGCAGACAAGGATCTCGCCTCACCTAAAAGGTAAAGAGAGGTACCTTTTTCCTAGTCAGCACACTCTGACAAGGCAACCCAAGAATCTAAGATCTTATTGGATATTTCTCCGATCAGATCTTGACCCTGGATCTCTTGCCTTTTTCTTTTCTCAGGCCAAGGAATGGAGCCATAGCCCATGGTCACAAGGATATCGCTGGTCGATGACCCCGAAAACTTTGAAAATTCATATCTCCCAATCCGACTCTTGGATTAGCCTCAAACTTGGACCATAGATATTTTGCCACCTGATTTTTCTAATGGAGAAGTCGGATTGAAGATCGTAGCAAGCATCTGGTACTTTCTTGGAACTTGCTACTGTGGACCTGAAACTGAGCCCGATGGTTCCTTTCCGAACAATCTCACATTCTGCCGTACTCATGGTGGACAGAGTCCACATGCCTTCATACAGAACTGCTGCTTCTCATGAGTCACTGGCTTGGTGCAGAAATCAGGGACGTGCTTTCTGGTTGGAGTAAAGTCCAGCTTGATAACACCTTCCTGCACCATGTGTCTGATGAAGTGATATGCGATGTCAATGTGCTTGGTACGTGCATGGTGCTCATGATTCTTGGCGACTGCGATTGAGCTCTGGTTGTCAACGTGCACAGGAACTGAAACTGCTGCACTCCCACTCATCTCTGCCATGAGACGCTGAAGCCAAACTGCTTCCTCGGCTCCAAAGCTGAGAGAGACGTACTCAAGTGCCGTGCTTGGGCTCAGTTTTTCACAATTTATAGTTTGCTGGCCTCTACAGTCCATTTTTTTTTCAGGCAGATTTCTATAGAAGTAGCAGCAGAAGCAGGGATAGCGCCGCTACTTAGGGACATCGCTGAACATCACCAAGGCTGAAAATGGCAGCACCAGGTGTGGTAACAGTTGCCTAGCCATTGGAGAGGCTTAAAGGATGCGCCAACGTCACGTTTTGGAAGATCCATACCCACCTCGTTTTTGAGGAGAGGGCCTTGTGGGAGGAGGTAAGCGGCGACGAGCGCGCCTCGCGTCCACAGGCAAAAGGCATCAGCGCAGCAGTGGTGGTGGCGGAAAAGACACTGCAGAAAGGTGCAGCATATGCAAGTTCATCTACAACTGCAGCGCCGGCATATGAGGAGTGAAAGAAGAAGGACAGGCAGGCCTACAGGCTGCTTGTCAACACCATTCTCAACCCGCATCTTCAGTACGTGAGGGACAAGGCTACTGCAAAAGAGGGGTCAGACACGTTATGCAAGAAGTATGAGAGCAAGGATCCTGCATTCCTGATGCTTTTGGAGGAAAAGATGATGGCATTGAAAATGCAGGGAAGTGAAGGGATCGAGGCGTTTTTGGACAAGACAAAGGAGCTGGCAAAACAGCTGAGAGCGGCCAGCAACCCTGTGGAAGAGACGCGTGTCATCCTCCTCTTGTTCAGGGGACTCCCTACCTACTACGACACGGTGTGAGAGATGCTAGAGTGCCAGCCAAGTCTCAACCTCGACTTCATCTGCACACATCTGATGCAGGTGGCATTGCGTCGCAATGCAGCAAAGCGCAATGGCGGCAGCAACAGTAGTGAACCAGCTTCCATGGCCATGGGCTAACGCAACCAGCAGCAGCAACAGTCTGGGCAGCAGAGAGGCAAGAAGAAAGGCAAGTGTCACTATTGCTAGAAAGAGGGGCACTACAAGAAAGAGTGGTTCAAGTTCAGTAGAGACCAGAAGGAGCAGCAGCAACAGCACAAAAGCAGCAATCTCCACAGCAATAAGAGCAGCAGTCATAGCAACGTCAGCAAAAGTAGCAACAACAGAACCAGACCTGTGTGTGCCATTTTCGCAATATGAACGTCGCCAAGGAGGTGCGCGACCGCCTCTTCATGGCAAAGTCTGACATGTCGCACAAGGAGAACGCGGATCTGGCGTGGTACAAGGACTCAAGGTGTACCAAGAATCCTACGCACCACAAGGAGTGGTTTACGCAGCTGCTCTCCATTCCCCTCGTCTGATTGCTTTCGGTGATGATCGGGTGGTGTATGCTGAGGGGATTGCGATTGTGGAGATGTGGTTGGAGACCTAACGTGGCATTGAAGTGGAAGTGTTCAATGGCGTGCTGTATGTACGTGATGCGATGTTCAACCTTCTCTTTATATCCTCTCTCACCAATACAGGACTACGAGTCGTGTTTGACAACGATTATGGCTATATCCTTGAGAAGGAAACTGGAGAGGAGTTGGCCACGTCGGTGAAGAGGCAACCAAGATAGTCGCCCCTTCACCGCGATACAAGTTGGTGCAGACGACGGATGGCAAAATCTACCATGCGCACTACGGCTACATCAGCATGCGGCCTTGCAGCAACTTCAAATGAAGCAGATGGAGCGTGACTTGCCCACGATCTCTAACTTTGAGCAGCAGTTATGCATGGACTGTTTGGAGGGGAAGTAGCATCGCGAGGCGTTCTCGTGAGCAGGACAGCGTGCAAAGGAGGTGCTGGAGCTGGTGTACACAGATTTTTATGACACGATACAGACCAAGAGCTTTGGAGGCTCTAGGTATTTCCTCATCTTCATTGATGATTTCAGCTGTTACACTGCTTTGTACTTCTTTTCCTCCAAGGACCAGTGTTTTGACAGGTTCAAGGAGTTTAAGGCAATGGTGGAGAACCAGACAGGCAAGATGTTGGAACTTGAGGAGAGACGGAGCCTTGGAGCAGCAAGCATGTGTGATTGGAAGGGCATCACTTGTGCTGAAGAATGGTTGTTCAATCACTCAAAATGATGGAGTACATATAGAGCTAGAGCTTGGGCAAGTCAGCCCTCTCACAAGCCACACTACTTAGCCATGAAGGCTAAGGCTCACACACTAGAGTCCATAATCTCACACAAGGGAGGAAATCAGCCTAGCAATCAGGCTGACCACTCACACACGACCTAGAGAGCTAGAGAATNACTTGAGGAGAGACGGAGCCTTGGAGCAGCAAGCATGTGTGATTGGAAGGGCATCACTTGTGCTGAAGAATGGTTGTTCAATCACTCAAAATGATGGAGTACATATAGAGCTAGAGCTTGGGCAAGTCAGCCCTCTCACAAGCCACACTACTTAGCCATGAAGGCTAAGGCTCACACACTAGAGTCCATAATCTCACACAAGGGAGGAAATCAGCCTAGCAATCAGGGGTCAGCCTGATTGCTAGACCACTCACACACAACCTAGAGAGCTAGAGAATGCTCTCATGGCACACTCCTAGTGGTCACATAATCCTCAAACCCATGGAGAATCGCCATGTGTCCAAGGCTAGCATACAAGGATCTCACTTCACCTAAAAAGTAAGGAGAGATACCTTCATCCTAGTCAGCACACTCCGACAAGGCAATCCTAAGACCAAGGACCTTTTTGGATATTTGTCCCATCAGCTCTTGACCCTGGACCTCTTGCCTTTTTCTTTTCTCAGGCTAAGGCATGGAGCCATCGCCCATGGTCACCTGGATATCGACGGTAGATGACCCCAGAAACTACGAAAATTCATATCTCTTAATCCGATTGTTGGATCGGCCTCAAACTTGGACCATAGACATTTTGCCACCTGATCTTTCCTATGGTAAAGTCGGATTGACGGTCAGAGCAGGCATCTGGTACTTTCCTGGAACTTGCTCCTGTGGGCCTGAAACTGAGCCGGAAAGCTCTTTTCCCAACAATCTCCCACTTTGCCGCAGTCAGAGTGGGCTGAGTCCACATGCCTTCATGCAGAACTGCTGCTTCTCACGGGTCACTGGCTTGGTGCAGAAATCAGCGACCTGCTTGCTGGTTGGAGTAAACTCCAGCTTGATAGCACCCTCGTGCACCATGTACCTGATGAAATGATATGCGATGTCAATGTGTTTGGTGCGTGCATGGTACTCAGGATTCTTGGCGAGTGCGATTGCGCTCTGGTTGTCGACGCGCACAGGAACTGGAACTGCTGCACTCCCACTCATCTCTGCCATGAGACGTTGGAGCCAAACTGCCTCCTTGGCTCCAAAGCTGAGAGATACGTACTCAGCTTCTGTACTCGAGGTGGCCATGACCACCTGCCGCTTGCTGCACCAGCTGATGGCTCCACCATTCATGAGGAACACATGTCCAGAGATGGACTTGCGGTCCTTAGGATTTGAAGCTCAATCTGCGTTTGTGTAGCTGATGATGCTGTTATCATTGCCGTTGTAGGTGATGCCAATGTTGATGGTTCCAGCAAGGTAGCGGAAGATCCGCTTCACTGCCTTCTGGTGCTCCGGTCCGGGATTAGCCATTTGCTGGATCACAGCGCTCACAGCCTATGCGAGGTCCGTCCTGGTTGCCATCATCAGGTACATGAGACTCCCGACAACGCTCTGGTACTTCTGCCGCTCAACTGCATTTGCTTCTCCATTGAAGCTCACGAGGTACTGCCGCGTCTCCAGTGGCGTGCCGATGGGTTTTGCCTCTGCCATGTCGAACCGCTGCAAAATATCCTTGATGTAGCGGCTCTGCTGCAGCAAGAGAGAGCGTGACTTGCAGTCACGCGTGATCTGGATACCGAGGAAGTATGATGCCTCCCCGAGATCAGACATCTGGAAGCGCTCTTACATGGCTTCCTTGAACTCCTGCAGTGCAGACATGCTGTTGGAAAGGAGGAACATATCATACACATAGACAATGATGATGAGCATCTCATGCTCATGCTGCCAGCGATACATGCTTTAGTCACACTCGCTTCGCTCAAATCCCATACACTGCAACACCGCATCCAACTTCTGGTTCCAAGCACGCAAAGCTTGCTTGAGGCCGTACAGCGATCCCATGCACTACAACGCCGCATCCATGACGAACCCCTCCGGATGCTCCATGTAGATCTCCTCCTCCAAGTCACCTTTCAAGAATGCCGTCTTGACATCCATGTGGTGAACCTCGAAGTCATCAGCTGCTGCATAAGAGAGGAGCGTGCGCATAGAGGTAAATTTTGCAACAGGGGCAAAAGTTTCTGTTTAGTCGATGCCCTCCTACAGCGAGTAGCCCTTGGCGACCAGCCTCGCCTTGTACTTTTCCAGGTTACCATCTGCTCCCCGCTTCTTCTTGAATACCCACTTGCACTTGATCACCTTACGTCCTGCTATATGCCCAGTGAGCTCCCACGTGCCATTGTCCAGCTGCGACTGTATCTCCTGCTGCACGGCCTGTACCCAATTTGCTGCATCTGGTGCAGCCATGGCCATGATCTTTGCTCATCTGAATCTGCTGCAACTGCGACGTTCATCTGTTCTGGTTTCTGCAGCATCCAGAAATGGCCGTGCTCCCCAGGCTTGTAACGCACCCTAAGAGGGTACCTGCGACCTGGTACTGGAGCATCAGCAGGCGGCTGACGCAGTGCTGCTCGCACAACTGCTTCTGCTAGTGGTGCTACATCTCCCTCCTCTACTTTTGCCGATGAAGCTGCTGTATCTGCTGCATCAGACATGGGAGAGTAGAGTGATTTTTCCACTGTCACAGTACAGGAAGGATCGGGAGAAACTGGGTCAGGAAGAATTTCTGCTCCCACTATCTCATCAGCTGCTGGTTCTGTTGCCTCTTCACACACAATGTTGGTGTTGATGACGTTGCTCTCGTTGAAGATGACATCTCTGGAGATGATAACGTGGCCTGTATCCCTCTCGTAGAGGCGATAGGCCTTGCTTGCCACGTCGTAGCCAATCATCAGCATCTGCGCACTCTTTGCATCCCATTTTTGCCGCTTTTCGTTGGGCACGTGCATGTGCGCCAGGCTCCCAAATGCTCGGAGATGACCTACGCTCTGTTTCTTGCCGAACCACGCCTCGTACGGCGTCGTCTGCTCCAGCGCCTTAGTTGGACTGCGGTTCTTGATGTAGACTGCAGTGCTCACGGCTTCAGCCTAGAAGTCGTAGGTCAGCCGAGCCACGTGTAGCATGGAGCGCGCCGACTCCACAATGGTACGGTTGGCGCGTTCTGCTACACCGTTCTGCTGCGGCGAGTATGGCGCAGTTATTGGGAAAGGAGCCATCCGGCTCAATTTCAGGTCCACAGGAGCAAGTTCCAGGAAACTTCCAGATGCCTGCTTCGATCGTCGATCCATCTTCACCATTGGAAAGATCATGTGGCAAAATGTCTACGGTCCAAGTTTGAGGCCGATCCAACGGTCGGATTGGGAGATATGAATTTTCGAAGTTTCGGGGGTCATGGACCGTCGATGTCTGGGTGGGCATGGGTGATGGCTCCATGCCTTAGCCTGAGAAAAGAAAAAGGCAAGAGGTCCAGGGTCAAGACCTGATGGGAGAAATATCCAAAAAGGTCCTTGGTCTTAGGATTGCCTTGTCAGAGTGTGCTGACTAGGATAAAGGTACCTCTCCTTACTTTTTAGGTGAGGTGAGATCCTTGTGTGCTAGCCATGGACACATGGCGATTCTCCATGGGTTTGTGGGTTATGTGACCACTAGGAGTGTGCCATGAGAGCATTCTCTAGCTCTCTAGGTCGTGTGTGAGTGGTCAGCCTGATTGCTAGGCTGATTTCCTCCCTTGTGTGAGATTATGGATTCTAGTGTGTGAGCCTTAGCCTCCATGGCTAAGTGGTGTGGCTTGTGAGAGGGCTGACTTGCCCAAGCTCTAGCTCTATATGTACTCCATCATTTTGAGTGATTGAACAACCATTCTTCAGCACAAGTGATGCCCTTCCAATCACACATGCTCGCTGCTCCAAGGCTCCCTCTCTCCTNACCTCCTCTCAGTCTCCTCTCTTACAAACACAGGACTGCGCGTCGTCTTCGATGATGACTATGGCTACATCCTCAACAAGGATACAGGAGAGGAGTTGGCCAGGTCGGTGAAGGAGGGCGACATGTACCGCCTGCTGGGGGCAACCAAGATGCCGCGTGAGCAGAGTCTTGCAGCAGTGGTGCAGGCGACAGATGGTGAGATCTGGCATGCGCGCTACGGCCACATCGGCATGCGCGCCTTGCAGCAGCTTCAAGCAAAGCAGATGGTGCGTGACCTGCCTACCATCTCTAACTTTGAACAGCAGTTGTGCATCGGATGTTTGGAGGGGAAGCAGCACCGGGAGGCGTTCTCTGGAGCAGGGGAGCGTGCGAAGGAGGTGTTGGAGCTGGTCCACACGGACCTGTGTGGACCGATGCAGACCCAGAGCTTTGGAGGTTCTAGGTATTTCCTGACCTTCATTGATGATTTCAGCCGTTACACTGCTGTGTACTTCCTTCCTTCCAAGGACCAGTGCTTTGACAGGTTCAAGGAGTTCAAGGCCATGGTGGAGAACCAGACTGGCAAGAAGATCAAGGCGCTGCGCAGCGATCGCGGTGGAGAGTACCTGAGCAAGGAGTTCCAAGACTACCTCGCAGCAGCTGGCATCAAGGCGCAGCGTACCGCGCCATACTCGTCGCAGCAGAATGGTGTAGCAGAACGTGCCAACCGCACCATCGTTGAGTCGGCGCGCTCCATGCTGCACGCGGCGCGGCTGACCTACGACTTCTGGGCCGAAGCCGTGAGCACTGTGGTCTACATCAAGAATCGCAATCCCACCAAGGCGCTGGAGCAGAAGACACCGTACGAGGCGTGGTTCGGCAAGAAGCCGAGCGTGGGTCATCTCCGAGCATTTGGCAGCCTGGCGCACATGCACGTGCCCAAGGAGAAGCGGCAGAAATGGGATGCAAAGAGTGCGCAGATGCTGATGATTGGCTACGACGTGGCAAGCAAGGCCTATCGCCTCTACGAGAGGGATACAGGCCACGTCATTATCTCCAGGGATGTCGTCTTCAACGAGAGCAACGTCATCGGTACCAACATTCTCTGTGAAGAGGCAACAGAACCAGCAGCTGACGAGGCAGTGGGAGCAGAAATCCTTCCTGACCCAGTCTCTCCCGATCCTTCCTCTACTGTGACAGAAGGAGAATCACTCTACTCTCCCATGTCTGATGCAGCAGATACAGCAGCCTCATCGGCAGAAGCAGAGGAGGGAGATGCAGCACCACCAGCAGCAGCAGTTGTACCAGCAGCACCGCGCCAGCCGCCCGCTAACGCTCCAGCACCAGGTCGCAGGTACCCTCTCAGGGTGCGTTACAAGCCTGGTGAACGCGGCCATTTCTGGATGCTGCAGAAACCAGAACAGATGAACGTCGCAGTTGCAGCAGATTCAGATGAGCCAACGTCATACAAGGAGGCCATGGCTGCACCAGATGCAGCAGATTGGGCGCAAGCCGTGCAGCAGGAGATACAGTCGCAGCTGGACAATGGCACGTGGGAGCTGACTGAGCGTCCACCTGGACGCAAGGTGATCAAGTGCAAGTGGGTGTTCAAGAAGAAGCGGGGAGCAGATGGCAATCTGGAAAAGTACAAGGCAAGGCTGGTCGCCAAGGGCTACTCACAGCAGGAGGGCATCGACTACACNTATGTGGATGACATGCTCCTCCTTTCCAACAGCATGTCTGCACTGCAGGAGTTCAAGGAGGCCATGCAGGAGCGCTTCCAGATGTCTGATCTCGGGGAGGCGTCATACTTCCTCGGTATCCAGATCACGCGTGACCGCAAATCACGCTCTCTCTCGCTGCAGCAGAGTCGCTACATCAAGGACGTCCTGCAGCGGTTCGGCATGGCAGAGGCCAAACCCATCGGCACGCCGCTGGAGACGCGGCAGTACCTCGTGAGCTTCAGTGGAGAAGCAGATGCAGCTGAGCGGCAGAAGTACCAGAGCGCCGTCGGCAGTCTCATGTACCTGATGGTGGCAACCAGGCCGGACCTCGCACAGGCTGTGAGCGCTGTGAGCCAGCACATGGCTAACACCGGCCCTGAGCACCAGAAGGCAGTGAAGCGGATCTTCCGCTACCTTGCTGGAACCATCAATATCGGCATCACCTACAACGGCAACGACAACAGCATCATCGGCTACACAGACGCAGATTGGGCTTCAAACCCTGAGACTCGCAAGTCCATCTCTGGACATGTGTTTCTCATGAATGGAGGTGCCATCAGCTGGTGCAGCAAGCGGCAGGTGGTCGTGGCCACCTCAAGCACAGAAGCTGAGTACGTCTCTCTCAGCTTTGGAGCCAAGGAAGCCGTTTGGCTCCAGCGTCTCATGGCGGAGATGAGTGGGAGTGCAGCAGTTCCTGTTCCCATGCGCGTCGACAACCAGAGCGCTATTGCACTCGCCAAGAATCCCGAGCACCATGCTCGTACCAAGCACATTGACATCGCCTATCACTTCATCAGGCACATGGT
>SZWC01006528.1:128763-139390 GCA_023375785.1 Penium margaritaceum
GGAGAAATATCCAAAAAGGTCCTTGGTCTTAGGATTGCCTTGTCAGAGTGTGCTGACTAGGATAAAGGTACCTCTCCTTACTTTTTAGGTGAGGTGAGATCCTTGTGTGCTAGCCATGGACACATGGCGATTCTCCATGGGTTTGTGGGTTATGTGACCACTAGGAGTGTGCCATGAGAGCATTCTCTAGCTCTCTAGGTCGTGTGTGAGTGGTCAGCCTGATTGCTAGGCTGATTTCCTCCCTTGTGTGAGATTATGGATTCTAGTGTGTGAGCCTTAGCCTCCATAGCTAAGTGGTGTGGCTTGTGAGAGGGCTGACTTGCCCAAGCTCTAGCTCTATATGTACTCCATCATTTTGAGTGATTGAAAAACCATTCTTCAGCACAAGTGATGCCCTTCCAATCACACATGCTCGCTGCTCCAAGGCTCCCTCTCTCCTCCAGATCCAACAGCGGTACGTTGCGCCTTGATGACAGCTGCTGCGAGGTAGTCCTGGAATTCCTTGCTCAGGTACTCTCCACCGCGGTCGCTGCGCATCGCCTTGATCTTCTTGCCAGATTGGTTCTCCACCATGGCCTTGAACTCCTTGAACTTGTCAAAGCACTGGTCCTTGGAGGAAAGGAAGTTCACAGTAGTGTAACGGCTGAAATCATCAATGAAGGTGAGAAAATACCTAGAGCCTCCAAAGCTCTGGGTCTGCATCGGTCCTCACAAGTCCGTGTGGACCAGCTCCAACACCTCTTTCGTACGTTCCCCTACTCCAGAGAAGGTCTCGCGGTGCTGCTTCCCCTCCAAACAGATGATGCACAACTGGTGCTCAAAGTTAGAGATGGTAGGCAGGTCACGCACCATCTGCTTTGCTTGAAGCTCCTGCAAGGCGCGCATGCCGATGTGGCCGTAGCGCGCATGCCAGATCTCGCCATCTGTCGCCTGCACCAGTGCTGCAAGACTCTGCTCACGCGGGATCTTGGTCGCCCCCAGCAGGCGGTACATGTCGCCTTCCTTCACCGACTTGGCCAACTCCTCTCCTGTTTCCTTGTTGAGGAAATAGCCATAGTCATTGTCAAAATCAACGCGCAGTCGTGTGTTGGTGAGAGAGGACACTGAGAGAAGGTTGAACGCAACATCAGGTACATACAACACGTCATGGAAAACTCCCACTTCAATGCCACGCGGGATCTCTAACCACATCTCCACAATCCCCATCCCCTCAGCATACACCACCCGATCGTCACCCAAAGCAATCGGACGAGGAGGAATGGAGAGCAGCTACGTGAACCACTCCTTGTGGTGCGTCAGACTCTTGGTACACCCCGATGTTGGAAATGGAGGAGGGAGGGAGCCTTGGAGCAGCGAGCATGTGTGATTGGAAGGGCATCACTTGTGCTGAAGAATGGTTGTTCAATCACTCAAAATGATGGAGTACATATAGAGCTAGAGCTTGGGCAAGTCAGCCCTCTCACAAGCCACACCACTTAGCCATGGAGGCTAAGGCTCACACACTAGAATCTATAATCTCACACAAGGGAGGAAATCAGCCTAGCAATCAGGCTGACCACTCACACACGACCTAGAGAGTTAGAGAATGCTCTCATGGCACTCTCCTAGTGGTCACATAACCCACAAACCCATGGAGAATCGCCATGTGTCCATGGCTAGCACACAAGGATCTCACCTCACCTAAAAAGTAAGGAGAGGTACCTTTATCCTAGTCAGCACACTCTGACAAGGCAATCCTAAGACCAAGGACCTTTTTGGATATTTCTCCCATCAGGTCTTGACCCTGGACCTCTTGCCTTTTTCTTTTCTCAGGCTAAGGCATGGAGCCATCACCCATGCCCACCCAGACATCGACGGTCCATGACCCCCGANATAATCTCACACAAGGGAGGAAATCAGCCTAGCAATCAGGCTGACCACTCACACACGACCTAGAGAGCTAGAGAATGCTCTCATGGCACACTCCTAGTGGTCACATAACCCACAAACCCATGGAGAATCGCCATGTGTCCATGGCTAGCACACAAGGATCTCACCTCACCTAAAAAGTAAGGAGAGGTACCTTTATCCTAGTCAACACACTCTGACAAGGCAATCCTAAGACCAAGGACCTTTTTGGATATTTCTCCCATCAGGTCTTGACCCTGGACCTCTTGCCTTTTTCTTTTCTCAGGCTAAGGCATGGAGCCATCACCCATGCCCACCCAGACATCGATAGTCCATGACCCCCGAAACTTCGAAAATTCATATCTCCCAATCCGACCGTTGGATCGGCCTCAAACTTGGACCGTAGACATTTTGCCACATGATCTTTCCAATGGTGAAGTCGAATTGGCGATCGGAGCAGGCATCTGGTACTTTCCTGGAACTTGCTCCTGTGGACCTGAAATTCAGCCGGATGGCTCCCTTTCCAACACCCGAGTCCTTGTACCACGCCAGATCCGCCTTTTCCTTCTACGACATGTCAGACTTCGTCATGAAGAGGCAGTCGCGCACCTCCATGGCGACGTTCATGTTGCCAAAATGGCGCACGCTAGTCTAGTTCTGCTGCTGCTGCTGCTGCTGGCGTTGCTGTGACTGCTGTTGCTGTTGCTGTGGAGATTGCTACTTTTGGTGCTGCTACTGCTACTGCTCCTTCTGGTCCCTCTTGAACTTCCAGTACTCTTTCTTGTAGTACCTCTCTTTCTGGCAATAGTGGCACTTGCCCTTCTTCTTGCCTCTCTCCTGCCTGGACTGCTGCTGCTGCTGGTTGCGTGAGCCCATGGCCATGAAAGCTGCATCCCTGCTACTGTTGCCACCATTGCGCTTTGATGCATTGCGACGCAGTTCCACCTGCACCAAGTGTGTGCAGATGAAGTTGAGGTCGAGAGTCGGCTGGCAGTCCATCTCTCGCACCGTGTCGTAGCTGGTTGGGAGTCCCCTCAGCAAGAGGAGGATGAAGCGCGTCTCTTCCACAGGGTTTCCGGCCGCTCTCAGCTGCTTCGCCAACTCCTTTGCCCTGTCCAGATACGCCTCCATCCCTTCACCACCCTGCATTTTCAGCGCCATCATCGTTTCCTCCAAAAGCATGAGGAATGCGGGACCCTTGCTCTCATACTTCTTGCACAATGTATCCCACCCCTCTTTTGCAGTAGCCTTGTCACTCACGTACTGAAGATGCGGGTTGGAGATGGTATTGATAAGCAACCTGTAGGCCTGCCTGTCCTTCTTCTTCCACTTCTCATACGTCGCTGATACAGCTGCAGAAGAAACCGCATCAGCTGCACCCTTTTGCGGCATCTTCCCCGCCACCACCTGCGCTGCGGTGATGCCTTTTGCCTGTGGAACTGGAGCCGGCTCGTCGCCGCTCACCACCTCCCACAAGCCCCTCTCCTCCAAAAGGAGGCGGGTACGGATCTTCCAAAACGTGAAGTTGGCGCGTCCCTCCAGCCTCTCCAAAGGCTGGGCTGCTGTCACAACGCCAGCTGCTGCCATTTTGAGCCTTGGTGATGCTCAGCGCTGCCCTTGGATGACGGCGCTACCCCTGTTTCCGCTGTTGCTTCTACCAGAAATCTGTCGGACAGAAAATGGACTGTAGATGCCAGCAGACTGGGAATTTTAAAAAACTGAGCCCACCACTGGAAAATTCAGCTCAAAAAATTTCAGATCCACCCATGAAACAAGGTCATCAACAGGGGATTTCAAAAGATATGCCCTCTTGAAAACAGGGTATGCTTCTACTCCTACACCAACTCAGACCAGCCATCTTGCAAACGGCGTTTCTTTTCAACAAATCAATGGAATGCAAATATTTTTGCTCTAATGGAAAGCTTAGAAAAAATACTACAGTTCGCATGTACCACTTGTTAAATTTGACAAAGAAACGAGAGAGTTATGGTCATCACAAGGCAACAGTCTTACTCATAGAGAAGAGTGTAGCCCTGGCCGATCTCGTTTTGAGCATAACTCTCAATCAGACCGTTGGATCTTCGCGATTGTGGGCTCGTTGGAAAGCTTGTCTCTTGAGCTTGAAGATCTTGTCATCGATTGTCAAATTTGATGCAGGTTTCACCCCAACCCGTCACTCTCAAAGTGACGGCCTGTGCTGGCTGAAAGTGGCAGAACTTGGCTCTGATACCAAATGTTGGAACTTTAGGAGAGAGGGAGCCTTGGAGCAGCGAGCATGTGTGATTGGAAGGGCATCACTTGTGCTGAAGAATGGTTATTCAATCACTCAAAATGATGGAGTACATATAGAGCTAGAGCTTGGGCAAGTCAGCCCTCTCACAAGCCACACCACTTAGCCATGGAGGCTAAGGCTCACACACTAGAGTCCATAATTTCACACAAGGGAGGAAATCAGCCTAGCAATCAGGCTGACCACTCACACACGACCTAGAGAGCTAGAGAATGCTCTCATGGTACACTCCTAGTGGTCACATAACCCACAAACCCATGGAGAATCGCCATGTGTCCAAGGCTAGCATACAAGGATCTCACTTCACCTAAAAAGTAAGGAGAGATACCTTTATCCTAGTCAGCACACTCTGACAAGGCAATCCTAAGACCAAGGACCTTTTTGGATATTTGTCCCATCAGGTCTTGACCCTGGACCTCTTGCCTTTTTCTTTTCTCAGGCTAAGGCATGGAGCCATCGCCCATGGTCACCCGGATATCGACGGTGGATGACCCCGGAAACTACGAAAATTCATATCTCCCAATCCGATCGTTGGATCGGCCTCGAACTTGGACCATAGACATTTTGCCACCTCATCTTTCCAATGGTGAAGTTGGATTGATGATCGGAGTAGGCATCTGGTAATTTCGTGGAACTTGCTCTTGTGGACCAGAAACTGAGCCGGATGGCTCCTTTTCCAACACAAGAAAATCAAGGTGCTGCGCAGCGACCGTGGAAAAGAATTCCTGAGCAAGGAGTTCCAAGACTACCTTGCAGTAGTACGCATCAAGACGTAGCGTACCACGCCATGCTCGCCACCACAAAATGACGTAGCAGAACGTACCAATCACACCATCGTTGACTCAGTGTACTCCATGCTACACGCGGCTTGGCTCACCTATGACTTTTGGACGGAAGTAGTGAGGATTGCGGTGTACATCAAAAATAGCAATCCAACCAAGGCCCTAAAGCAGATGATGCCGTACGAGGCATGGTTCAGCAAGAAGCCGAGTGTGGGTCATTTTCACACGTTTGGTACCTTGGTGCACATACACGTGGCAAAGGAGAAGCGGCAAAAGTGGGACCCAAAGAGCACGCAGATATGGATTATTCGCTATGACGTGGCAAGGCGTATCGCCTTTACAAGAAGGATACAGGCCACATCATCATGTCCTAGGATGTCGTCTTTGACGAGAGTAACGTCATCGGCACCAATATCATCTGCAAAGAGGCAACAGAACCAGCAACTAACGAAGTAGTGGGAGCAGACATTCTCCCTGACCCCGTCTCTCCAGATCCGCCCTCTATTGTGACAGTGGGAGATACCCTCTATTCTTCCATGTTTGATGTAGCAGATACAACGGCCTCATCGGGAGAAGAAGAGGAAAAAGATGCACGACCATCAGCAGAAGCAGATGTGCCAGCAGTACGGCGCCAGCCACCTGCTAACGCTCCAGCACCTGGTCGAGGTACCCTCTCACGGTGCAGTACAAGCCTGGTGAGCGTGGGCATTTCTGGATGTTCGAGAAACCAGACCAGATGAACGTGGCAGTTGCAGCAGACTTTGATGAGCCAAATGTTAGGAGCTCATAGAGGGACCAGATGCAGCAGATTCGGCGCAAAGTGTGCAGCAGGAGATACAGTCGCAGCTCGACAGCGGCATGTGGGAGCTGACTGAGCGTCCACCTGGACGTAAGGTGATCAAGTGCAAGTGGGTGTTCAAGAAGAAACGGGGAGCAGATGGCAACCTAGAAAAGTAGAAGGCGAAGCTGGTTGCCAAGGGCTACTTGTAGCAGGAAGGCATCGACTACACACAAACTTTTGCTCCTGTTGCAAAGTTTCCCTCTGTGTGTACGCTCCTTTCCTATGCAGGAGCAAAGGACTTTGACGTTCACCACATGGACGTCAAGACGGCGTTCCTGAATGATGACCTGGAGGAGCAGATTTACATGGAGCAACTAGAGAGCTTCGTCATGGATCGCTAGGAGTTCCTGGTTTACAAGCTGAAGTTGTTGTACGGCCTCAAGCAAGCATCGCGTGCTTGGAACCAGAAGTTGGATACGGCGTTGTAGTGCATGGGGTTTGAGCGCAGTGAGTGTGACTACAGAGTCTATTGCTGGCTGCATGGTCATGAGGTACTCATTATCATCGTCTATGTGGATGACATGCTCATCCTTTCAAAAAGCATTTCTGTAATGCAAGAGTTCAAGGAGGCCATGTAGGAACGCTTCTAGATGTCTGATCTCGGGAAGGTATTTTACTTTCTCGGTATCCAGATCACGACTGATGGCAAATCACGCTCTCTCTTGTTGCAGCGGAGCCGCTACATCAAGGATGTCTTGTAGCGGTTCGGCATGGCAGAGGCAAAACCCATCGGCACGCTGCTCGAGACGCAGCAGTACGAGGTGAGCTTCAATGGAGAAGTAAATTCATCTGAGCGACAGAAATACCAGAGCACCACCGACAGCCTCATGTACTTGATGGTTGCAACCAGGCCGGACCTCGCACAGGCTGTTAGCGCTATGAGCCCGCAATTGACCAATCTCGGACCTGAGCACCAAAAGACAATGGAGCGGATCTTCTGCTACCTTGATGGAACCACCAATATTGTCATCACCTAGAACGGCAAGGACAACAATATCACCGGCTATACATACGCAGATTGGGCTTCAAACCCCGAGGACCGCAGGTCCATTTCTGGACATGTGTTCCTCATGAATGGTGGGGCCATCAGCTAGTGCAGCAAGCGGTAGGTGGTCGTGGCTACCTCAAGCACGGAAGCTGAATACGTCTCTCAGCTTTGGAGCCAAGGAAGGAGTTTGGGTTCAGCGTCTCATGGCAGAGATGAGTCGGAGAGCTGTTGTTCTATTTCCTCTGCGCGTCGACTACCAGAGCGTACTGATCTACAAAAGGAGGCGGGTACGGATCTTCCAAAACGTGAAGTTGGCACGTCCTTCCAGCCTCTCTAAGGGCTAGGTTGGTGTTACCACGCCTGCTGCTGCCATTTTGATCTTTAGTAATGCTCACCGCTGTCCTGAGTGGCGGCGCTACTCTTGTTTCTGTTGCTACTTCTGCCAGAAATCCGTCTCACAGAAAATGGACTCTAGAGGCCAGTACACTAGGAATTCGGAAAAAACTGAGACCACCACTGGAAAATGCAGCTCAAAACCTTTCAGATCAACGAATAAAACAGGGTCATTAACAGGAGATTTTCAAAGATATGCCCTTTTGAAATCAGGGTATGCTTCTGCTCCTACTCAAGCTCACACTAGCCAGTTCGTAAACAGCGTTTCTCCAAAACATACCAATGGAATGCAAATATTTTTGCACCAATGGAAAGCATAGGAAAAATACGTCAATTCTCATGTCCTATGTTTTAAATATGATAGAGAAACGAGAGATTTATGGTTTTCACAAGGCGATGGTCTTACTTAGAGAGAAGAGTGTAGTCCTCGCCGACCTCGTTTGGAGTATAACTCTCAATCTTACTATTGGATCTTCACGATCTTGGGCTTGTTGGAAAGCTTGTCTTTTGAACCTGAATATCTAGTGGTCTATCTAGAAAAATGAAGAATGTTTAATCCAAACCAGTCACTCTCAAAGTGAAGGCCTGTGCTGGCTGAAAGTGGCAGAACTTGGCTCTGATACCAAGTGTTGGAACTCGAGGAGGGAGGGAGCCGTGGAGTAGCGAGCATGTAGGACTGGAAGAACATCAATTGAGCTGAAGAATGGTTGTAGAATCACTCAAAATGATGGAGTAAACATTTAGCTAGTGCTTGGGCAAATCAGCCCTCTCACAAGCCCTATAACCTAGCCATGGGGGCTAAGGCTCACACACTAGTGTCCAAAATCTCAGCCTAGCAATCAGGCTGACTTCTCACAGACGACCTAGAGAGGTAGAAAATGCTCTCATGACATACCCCTAGTGGTTACATAATCCAGAATCCCATGGAGAATCGCCATGTGTCCATGGCTACCACACAAAGATCTCACCTCACCTAAAAAGTAAGGAGAGGTACCTTTTATCAACCGGCCTGAGGCAAACGAACTAGAAAACAGGGCCGACACAATAGCACCTGGCGCCCGCTCCTAGCATTTCAGCTAGGAGAAGATATCACCCTCAGGATCACGGTTCCACACTAGGCAGTTCCTAGGCAATCACTTGCTAGCAACTGTGTCCACTTAACACTTGGTCACTTTCGCGCAAGGTGCTAGTCAAAGACTAACTCCTGGGGCTTAGACCAACCAGTGTCTTCTTTACACTGTTCCTTAGTTAGACAACTCTGTGAGGAGCATGTAAGGCCAGATTGTGTAACTAGAATGAGGAATGAGCCTCGTACATATAGTCCTAGGCCTGGCTTCTGAAGTGTGTAGATAGTGACAATTTTGGGGTGGTCACTCCACACCACCTCACTAGTCCGCCAATTGGCGCATCCACTGACCGCCAAGTGGCGCACTCTCCTCATGCATGGAGAATTGTCTAAGAAACCTCCCCTGTGCTAGAAGGTCTAAAAACCTCATGCGCTGATCAAGGCTCGATCACAGGACCTGTTGTCCCTAAGTCCAACATGCTATCCGTTGCGCTACAGTTCTGGTGTGTCGCTTGGACTTGCACCACGAACAAGATTTGGGGGACTTACTCCAAGGGAGCAATGCATGCCCAACCTGTCCGTCAATCCATAGCAGTGGCCATGGGGCATAGAAGAACAACAATCTCTCCCTTGCATCGTAGGCCACCTGCTGCGGTAGTTTTCTTTGGCATGAACATGTAGCTCTAGGTTATACTTGTGCATGTCAGTTTTCTTGGTCTTTAGTTCTCATCTCTTGTATCCACCATGCCGACTCCTCGAGCACCTGCAACATGGAAGTCGCTGTCTAGCGGCTTTGTCAAGAAGTCCGGAAGCATTTTCTTGGTTGTGACGTGCTCCACTTCCACGACACCCTTGGCGATAAGGTCACGTGAGTAGTGGTACCGAATATCGATGGACTTTGTACGCCGGGAGATCATGTCATCCTCTGCCATAGCAATGGCACATTGGTTATCGATGCAGATGACCGTTGCCTCCTCTTGTGGTGCATTGATCTCATCTAGCAAACTACGAAGCCACTGTTTTTCCTTGCACACTTCGGAGAGTGCAATGTACTCCGCCTCAGCAGTAGAAAGTGAGACGCAGTCCTGCTTCCTGCTTGCCCACGAGATCGCACCACCGTTGAGAAGACAAACAAACCCTGAGATGGACTTCCTGTCATCAATCCGTCCTCCCCAGTCTGCGTGAGTGTAGCATGTCAGCCGCAGCAAGTCTTATCCTTCTAGACCTCCAAACCGAAGTCCGACGTGCCGAGTCTTTTTGAGGTAGCAAAAAATCTGCTTCACGACTTGCTAATGTTCTGGCCCAGGGTTGGCCACAAACCTGCTCACCTGATCCACTGCAAAAGTAATATCAGGTCGTGTTCCTACTATTGCATATATGAGGTTTGCGACGGCGCACTAGTATGGAATTTTTTGCATCTCCCGCCGGTCTGCCTCGTTGCTTGGTGACATGGAGTAGGAGAGCTTGCAGTTGAAGGGTATGGGGGTGCTGACGGGCTTGTAGTCCTCCATGTTGCAGCGGTTCAAGATGTCCATGATGTACTTGGTCTGGTTGAGCTCAATGGTGCCTGCTTTACGGTTGCGGTAAACAACAATCCCGAGGTAGTATTCGAGAGGTCCCATGTCCTTCATCTTAAATCTACTGGCCAGATTTTTCTTGAGGTCCATGAGGGCCTCCTGCGAGGAAGAACACATGATAAGATCATCTTCGTACAACGCCACAAGTAGCAAGCCACGTTAGTCCTCCCGCACATAGACGCTAGGGTCATTCTTGCAATATGCGAAGGAGATCTCATCCATGAAGCTATCCAGTTCCTTGTACCAGATCCGTGGGGCCTGTTTCAGCCCGTACAACGCCTTCACCAACTTGCGCACCTTACCCTCAGGTGCTTTGACACCTTCCGGTACCTCCATTAGCTCCTCCTTGTCAAGCTTCCCATAAAGGAAGGTTGTCTTCACATCCATCTGGTAGATCTCAAGGTCTTTGGCGGCAGTGACAGCAAGTAGGGACCTGATGGAGGCAAACGTAACAACCGGTGCGAAGCTCTCATCATACTCAGACCCTGCGCGCTGTGAAAACCATTTCGCCAAGACCCGTGTCTTGTACTTCTCCATGCTATCATATTGCTTCCGCTTCAACCTGAGCACCCACTTTGAGCCCACCACATGAGTGTTAGCAGGTCTGTCCACCAGCATGTTGTTATTTGAATGCCCCTTGGATACTAGTCTCCAGAATTGGCGAGTAGTGGACGGACCAGGCATGCACTGCTCATGTGGAGCAAGTCCCCTGGGTCCGGTCTAACAGACCAGGCATGCACTGTCCTTGTTCAAGGATAAGTCCCCTGGGTTTTTCTGATGATGGCTATTCAGATTGTCAATCT
>SZWC01006529.1:9095-22816 GCA_023375785.1 Penium margaritaceum
TGTGTGTGTGTGTGTGTGTGCCTTCTTTGGTGATTCACCCAGTTCCCCCTCTCTAAGAATCTGCCCGTGTTTTGCACTTTGAATTTCTTCAAAGGACAACGGTCCATTTCACATAATTGTGGTTTGTTTGAAGGGGGATCTCATCAGGCTTAGTAGCGTGTTGATTCTAGTGGGACATACTAATTACACTTTGCACCAGTGTCCCTATTCATGGGACTTATTCAATTGCCACTGAGAAATTGCTCCGCTTGTGATGAGAAGGTATGTGTAGGAAATAATTTCACAGAATGAAGTTCTCAGAACACTTTATTCACATTTGCATACTCCGCTCTCAGTTGAAAGTTTCACTACAAGAATTCGTAAGGTTTTCAAGGGCTTCATATTCGCTCATCTTTTTCAAAGCTCCTGTTTCATCTTTTTAACTGCAAAAACTGCTGAAGTTGTGGTCAGAAGTGCAACATCCAAAACAAACCCTAAGTTCACTTTTTTCTTTTCTTTTTCTTCTTTTTCGGTTTTGTGTTCACTGATTACCTCTGTTTCAGTTCCACCTATGCACGTAACCTTCTCAGCCAAAGGATGTAGATTCATGTTATCCTATTTTTTTCCCTCGTTTTCCCAGGGTGAAGCAAGTACAATTATCTCTCCTGGCCTGCTCAATATCCCGTATGCATTGCATGAACACAACACAAGCCTTGGCTTAAAGACTTGGGCTTCTCTGAAATTCGGTCGTGGAATTTGATGGTCAGACACATTTGTACGGCTATGCTATTTGGAAGAAGGGTGGCACTCACGTTGAAAGATTGCGCTCGAGGATCCATACGAAGTGGCCAGTTCTCAGCAAAAGAGGGAAAATGGGGTTCCAACACAGATATAGAACCACCGCCAAGGATGGATCACACATTCCATAGATTTTGCAAAGACCAAAAATGATGATTATTGGCAAGCATGATCATTTTTTTGAATCCTTTAGGGGGGGGGGGGGTGTCAGGCATTGGTTTACCTTTCTAAATGTTATTGCAATGCAGGGGGGTTTTCAGGGACCCAGCAAGATGAAAATACTCAGGTTCTGGGTGCCTTTCTTAGTTAGATACACCTTCCTAAATACATTAGTGCGATGACGGGATGTGCCAGGGATCTGGTAAGATGCAAGACACGTGTGCTGTGAACAGCCAGTGGCCCTTGCTCATTTTTCCATCCCGGCGAGTCAGTTTCACTTTCCTGTTCTAGATTTTGAAAAAAAATCCAATTGTTTCCAGTTCTTTTCAAAAAACCTTCATGCGAAGTTGGTACACGATCCCAAAAGGCCAACCAAGCTTAGTTGTAATTCATTCACTCACTCAAATTCCATTTTAATAAACATCAAGGCATGCCCTGGTAGGGTTCACAAATTAAGAAAAGGTTTCCACAGAAGATGAAATGCAGGATACATACTCCGGCCTCCACATGCACATAGAAGTAGACATGCGGATTGTGGTCAGTATTCTTTCTGCACATGCTTCATCTAGAAAACCTAGTAGCAGTGGGCTGCATAAAAAAAAATTGCATTGTCTTTGGCCTCATCCTCAGCCTCTGCTTCAGAATACAGAATCCTTCAGAATCCTTAGGATACACACTCTGGCCTCCAGATGCACATTGCACTTAGGCTTAACCCATTTTCTCGTGGACCTTGGCCTCATACTCAGCCTCAGCCTCATCATTGAACATGGCCTTCGCGTCTTCCTTGGCCCCAGTATTGGCCATTGTCCAAGACTTGTCCCCAGTATTGGCCATTGTCTGAGTCTTGGTCCTAGTATTGGCCATTGTCTGAGTCTTGGTCCCAGTATTGGCCATTTTCTGAGTCTTGGTCCTAGTATTGGCCATTGTCTGAGTCTTGGTCCTAGTATAGGCCATTGTCTGAGTCTTGGTCCCAGTGTTGGCCATTGTCTCAGTCTTGGTCCTAGTATTGGCCATTGTCTGAGTCTTGGTCCCAGTATTGGCCATTGTCTGAGTCTTGGTCCCAGTATTGGCCATTGTCTGAGTCTTGGTCCCAGTATTGGCCATTGTCTGAGTCTTGGTCCCAGTATTGGCCATTGTCTCAGTCTTGGTCCCAGTATTGGCCATTGTCTCAGTCTTGGTCCCAGTATTGGCCATTGTCTGAGTCTTGGTCCCAGTATTGGCCATTTTCTGAGTCTTGGTCCTAGTATTGGCCATTGTCTGAGTCTTGGTCCCAGTATTGGCCATTGTTTCAGTCTTGGTCCCAGTATTGGCCATTGTCTGAGTCTTGGTCCTAGTATTGGCCATTGTCTGAGTCTTGGTCCCAGTATTGGCCATTTTCTGAGTCTTGGTCCTAGTATTGGCCATTTTCTGAGTCTTGGTCCTAGTATAGGCCATTTTCTGAGTCTTGGTCCCAGTATTGGCCATTGTCTCAGTCTTGGTCCTAGTATTGGCCATTGTCTGAGTCTTGGTCCCAGTATTGGCCATTGTCTGAGTCTTGGTCCCAGTATTGGCCATTGTCTGAGTCTTGGTCCTAGTATTGGCCATTGTCTGAGTCTTGGTCCCAGTATTGGCCATTGTCTGAGTCTTGGTCCCAGTATTGGCCATTGTCTGAGTCTTGGTCCCAGTATTGGCCATTGTCTGATTCTTGGTCCCAGTATTGGCCATTGTCTCAGTCTTGGTCCCAGTATTGGCCATTGTCTCAGTCTTGGTCCCAGTATTGGCCATTGTTTCAGTCTTGGTCCCAGTATTGGCCATTGTCTGAGTCTTGGTCCCAGTATTGGCCATTGTCTGAGTCTTGGTCCCAGTATTGGCCATTGTCTGAGTCTTGGTCCTAGTATTGGCCATTGTCTGAGTCTTGGTCCCAGTATTGGCCATTGTCTGAGTCTTGGTCCCAGTATTGGCCATTGTCTGAGTCTTGGTCCTAGTATTGGCCATTGTCTGAGTCTTGGTCCTAGTATTGGCCATTGTCTGAGTCTTGGTCCTAGTATTGGCCATTGTCTTAGTCTTGGTCCCAGTATTGGCCATTGTCTGAGTCTTGGTCCTAGTATTGGCCATTGTTTGAGTCTTGGTCCTAGTATTGGCCATTGTCTGAGTCTTGGTCCCAGTATTGGCCATTGTCTGAGTCTTGGTCCTAGTATTGGCCATTGTCTGAGTATTGGTCCTAGCAGTGGGCTACATTAAAAAAAAAGAGAAAAAAATAAATTGCATTACCTTTGGCCTCATCCTCAGCCTCTGCTTCAGAATACAGAATCCTTCAGAATCCTTAGGATACACACTCCGGCCTCCAGATGCACATTGCACTTAGGCTTAACCCATTTTCTCGTGGACCTTGGCCTCATACTCAGCCACAGCCTCATCATTGAACATGGCCTTCGCCTCTTCCTTGGCCCCAGTATTGGCCATTGTCCAAGTCTTGGTCCCGGCCTCCTCCTTATCCTTGGTCTTGGTCTTCTCACGAGGCCCGGCTTCAGAGTTTGCCTTGGCCTTGCCATCAGAATCTGCTTGCACTTCATCCTAAACCTTGATCCCTCAGTAGTTTCCTTGGCCCTTTTCTCAACCTTGTTCTAAAGTTTTGCTGTACTTTTGGCCTCATCCTCAGCCTCTGCTTCAGAATTTTTCTTTTCCTCATCATCATCATTGGCTTGGCCTTGCCCTCATCCATTCTCCATCCACGTTGAAGATTTCCCCGCATGGCCTGGCCTTTCTGCTTTGTGTTTTTCTAACTAAAACCTTGACCCTGACAAAATTGAAACCAGTCACACCTGAATCATGCACTCTATAAATGTTGTATTGAACAAACAAGAACTGACAAATTATTTTCAGCATATCTCATACCATGCAAAGAATATGAGAACCATCCAAAACACATTGGTTCTAATATAGCCCAGTGTCGTTCTTACACAAGGCCCATCACCCAAAACAACAGTTTGTAGACATCTCATGGAGATCCAAAAGGGAAAGGTATACAAAGCAATTTAAATCTTTTATATTATGTGGATTTTTTTTTGGGATCTCTGTACTTGGTTAAGTAGAGAGATCCCGTTATTTCCAGAGACATGGGATCTCACATGCCTAAGCATCGTTTGTGGTTAACTTCTTGCTTCTGGCTGAATCTGAGACTAAGCGTGAGATTTCTGGTCATCCCACGTCAAGTGAGCAGGAATTTCTAGTCAGTCACCTTTGCAAAAGGTAAGTGGCGAGTTTGCGTTACTTTCAGTGTCTTCTATAGGGCTCATAGCTTCCTCGATACTCGACAGATTTTGGTGATCAAGGTTTGATCACCGGAACATCCATTAAATCAGCAACCTGTCAACATTAAGGAACATCCATGCATTCTAATCCAGATTCCACGAATCATAATACATGCTACAAGCCGTTACAGCCAACTGTGACATTTTTTCTCCCTCTTTCTGTTCATCGGCATCTCCCGGAACCACACTCGGGCATGCAGAGGGGCAAAACACAGCATTCTCCCTCTTGCTCCTTCTATGCCCGTTGCTCCCACTTACTCTCACTCATGTTCCGCTGCACCCTCCAGCCCTTTGTAGCCGATCGTTCCGAGCCCAGCCACACTAATCGTCGACCAATCCACGGATTGCGCTTTGGTCAATCAATCCGCAAGCATGTCGGGTGTGCTACAGTGCTGCAACACTACTTGTACCTTCTCCACCATGTCCCGTACGTGAAGGGAAGGCACATGATCTGCTGATTTATGGTTAATCACCCCCATTTAATACACTATGAAAACAATGTATACATCACCTGTAATACCTTAGATCAATGGAATTTCAATTTTCTATACAATTGTTACATCATCAATTTCACGGTGAACCGAAAAAAAAAAAAAAAATAAGTTACTGCAACGTGTTTTTATTGAAAATATTGTAACAAATGTATCTTTATGTTTAAAAAAAATCAGTGGTCTCCGGAGTGCCCATTTTGTTCATTGCGATGACCTTTTGGGTACATTTTTCATACAAAGGCAATGAGAAAGACATATGTTTGGAACAGTTCTTATGTTGTGTAAAGGAACAGGACATTGCACGACTTTAGTACAATGCCGAGATCGGATGTGCACGTAATATGCTCGATTGTGGTCCACCGTCCTACCTCCAAAAATCTGAGTGTATCTAGGGTGTGTATTGGGTAGTGTATCGTGAAGAAGCAAAAAGATGTTCATTTAGGTACATCTAGTCTCGCCCTCTCCATCCCTCTCCTCCCTCCCCCTCCCCACAAAACCTCTCAAGTTTATTGAAGGGGTGTTTTGGGGGGGTGTATCGTGGACACGGGCCACAAAATACGTAAGCGTATTGATACACTTGTGTATTTCATTGGCCACCCACCAGATACACCAGGAGGGGACGACGTCCCCCCCCCCCCTCCCTCCCCCCAAGAAAGAACTGTATCTGGTAAGTGCACGGAGAAGTGTAGCTGGTAGAAAACACAGAAGATACACGAGTGTATTTTTTGGAAAACCTCCAACAACAAATCTGAAACGTGAATCGTTGCAAAAAAACAATTCATGGGAGAACATTGGATCATCCTTGCATGCAGTGCTCTCATGAAACATTGCTGGTGATAGAACAATAGTGCTTTGATTCAAGGTCCCCACCCTCAAACCTCGTGAGTATTTTGAGGCGGTATATCGCGAAGAGCATCAAAGATATCCATCAAAAGAGACAAGTGTATTGATACACTTCATTATTTTTGTTTCCACCCTCCAGATACGCTATCCAATACACTCATGTAATACACTTTCAACTTCAAGGAGGAAGGGGGGGAGGCACATGCCCTTCCCACCCCCTTCTGAAGTGAAAAGTGTATCTGGCTGATGTATTGGTACGTGTAGCTGGTAGACAACGGTTCAAACACATAGTTGTATTATTTTGAAAGGCTTTCCAAAGTGGTATGAAATGTCCGTCATGGAAATTTGACGGCTATAAAAAACCATAACTTCGAACAGACTCGCAGGTATGGTGCTCTCATGGCACATTGCAAGATTTAAGCACAGTAAAGCGATTGAGGGTTCACCCCCTCCCAAACCATTGCGAGTGCATTAGGAGGGAGTGTAATGGGGAATGTATCTTGTATACACACCAAAAGATACACAAGTGTGTAAATTCACTTGTGTATTTAAATTGTAGTACCCTAGATACACTACCAAATACAGTCCTCCAATACGCTTTTGACTTCGGGAGGGGGGTGTTGCCCCCCCCCACCTCCCAAAAGTAAGAAGTGTATTTGGTGAGTGTATTGGTGAGTGTCTGATACACAACACTTCAAATGCACAATTGTATCATTTGTGAAGGAGGTCAGAGAATATCGTGAAAGTCAATCGTAGAGAACCAACATCACTTACAAAAACAGGACACTTTGACATACTGGCACGTATGGTTCTCCCATGGTATGATATGAAGCATGAAAAAAGCAACGCGGTTCAAGATCCACTCCTCCCCCAAAAATTCCGACGGTATTGGGAGCGTTGGAGGGGGTGTATTGGGAGAGCGCTAATCTGCGGAGCTCAATTTTTAATTTGTAGATACTACACCCATTGATCTATGCATCAACATGGTGCATAGGACAAGATTTTGAAGTTTTTTCTTATGAGTGAAAAGGATCACATCATTCTGTTGCATAAAAAGTTTGAAGTCTGTGGGCCAAACATACAGCGCCAAATGCTAGAATTTTTGCTAAAGGACACCCTTAAGAAACAAATATTATTGACTTTGACTCGAGAATTACCACATCTATTACAAGACCAACAGTCAGTTGCCGGTATCTTGAGCTTTAACCAGCATCTTGAGTGTCAGAATATCCCGTGCACACTTTCCACGTTACGCCTCTGTAGAGTTGTGTACAATATATGGTCGGTTACAATATTACAATGTTGGCACAAACTGTAAAAAGACACAACCTATGTATTTTTTTAAGACGAAATATGTTGTAGATTTCAGATTTTTTTGGTTGAAGTAAACTTTTCACCATTTTAGTGAACCTTTTTGTAAAGAATTTTCATTGAAATTATGGTGTTCATGCACACATGGTTATGCATGTACATGAGTTTATCAAGTTAATTCCTAGAAATATTGTCGATTCTCTAGGTTTCTTTGATGAAAGGATTCTCCCCATGTGTTTCTGTCAGGTACTACACAATAGCAAGTGTATAGATTTGGGATAATTGGGCATAAATGGATGTGCTTCATCCTCTTGTATTGCGTCGGATTGCTTCGGGTTGTTGGTCAGTGATATGGAGCCGGCGTTGTCCTCGTGTAATACCATTGGCTCACGTTGTGACACGTCCAGCTTCTCCAACAACCTGCAGAGCCACACCGCCTCCTTGACTTCCTCGACCAACACGATGCACTTTTCTTCCATTGTAGAGGTGGTGACACAGTCCTGTTTCCTGTTGCACCACGTGACTGCTGCACTCACGAGGAAGAACACCCAGCCAGAGGTGGATTTTTTCCCATCCACATTGCTAGTGTAGTCTGCGTCCGTGTAGAAGACCAGGCATAAGGGGTTGGACTGCCCATCAGGCACGCATGTTGTGTTGTCTGCATGTACCAGAAGATGTGATTGACCCCTTTCAGTGGAGTGGCCCTGGATAGGCCACATACTTGTTCAATTGGTCCACCGCATAGGCAAGGTCCCATTGAGTCACCACGTTCATAAGGCATTCATAAGGCTACGATTCATAAGGCACCCCTGCCATGTCCTACTGCTCTTCTTTTGTTTGCGGTTCCATCGTATCACTTAGATCACAAGACATAGAGACTAGATTACCTACTGGCTTGCAGTCCTCCACGCCGTACCGCTTTAGCACCTCGGCCACGTATTTGGTCCGCCCCAACTCAGATGTCTGTTTCCTCTGGTTTGGCGTGATGCTCATCCCAAGGTACTCCTGCTCCCCAATTTCAAACATCTCAAACATTCTGCTCAGCTGCTCTTTCAGTTGGTGAAGGCTCAACAGTTTTAAAAAACAAAGGATTAGGTCGTCAACGTAGAGTGCAATGACCTCATGAAGCTGCTTGTTTTGCCGTACATATACCATGTGATCCAATTCACAATCCTTGAAGCCGAGCTCATCCTTAGAACTGTTCATCTATTTGTGCCAATACCAAGGCAATTTTCACAGCCAAGCACCTTCACCCCTTCGAAAAACTCTATGTGGATATCATTTTCAATGATGCCATTAAGGAAGGCCAGATTCATGTCCATCTTATGGAGTTCCATATCCTTCACAACTGCCACCACAAAGATCACCCGGATGCTTGTGAATTTTGTGATGGTGGTGAACATCTTATTATGATGCTCACCCTTACAGTGAGCGTACTCCTTCGCCACAAGTATCATCTTATGATTATCGACAAAATATTCTTTTGTGAACTTGGTCTTGAAGACCCACATTGAGCCGATAACCTTGGAGCCCTTTGGCCAGTCATCCAGCTCTCATGTGTCATTTTCCGTGATGGATGCCAACTCCAACTCGATGGTGATATCCCACTGCTCCTCCTCAAGCTGCACAAGCGCCTGTTGTACGGCCTTCGATCTCATTGATGCAGTTGGAATTCACCACACCATTGGCTGATCCATCGGCCAATGCCTGCATTGAAGAGCTTCCCTACTCTTCATTGTCTCCCGCTACTACGTGACAATTTTGGTGGCACCTCCTCGCTCTGTTACAATCCTTCCAACTCTGCATGTGCAGGAAAAACAACCTCTGGATGTTTCCCGAGGATTTCTTCTGCTCCGACAAAACATCGTCTGGACGGACGACATGGCCAGAGGACTTTTCTCAATGTCCAACACATAGTCCTTCAGGATTACGCATCTCGGCACCATTTTTGATCTCCAGCCCAACAGCATCGTTTTTGAAGTCCTCCATGTTGGCTGTTGCATCTGCTGCACACCACGTCCTCAACCTTGGTTTCCACTTGCTCCTTATCTGGGATTAACAAATAGCTAGAACCATTCTCCCTCCTTAGGACGGTTCACAATGTCCAGGTTGTTGGTGCTGCTATTAAAGCTGTGCTGATCTTTTAAATTGATGTCAAGGCTATGGATGATATCATGCAAGAGCTAATACACCTATTGTGTACTCTCACAAAGCTACCAACCTCTCCTGATTACTCTGGAGGGGAAGTTGGGCATGCTCCAACTTGAGGGGGTGACCATGAATCTCTTCCACAAGGAGATGCGTCATCACTCATGCAACACCAAGGAGATGAACATTGCATTCTGATGTGCCACCAACTTAAAGCCGAAAACAACCAACTAGCTAAGGAAAGGCGCTTTGACTTGTTTAGCCCACTTACCATATCCTTGAATATGGGGCATGTATGGCATGAGATGATTGGCTATCTC
This sequence comes from Penium margaritaceum, assembly GCA_023375785.1. Classification (NCBI taxonomy): domain Eukaryota; kingdom Viridiplantae; phylum Streptophyta; class Zygnematophyceae; order Desmidiales; family Peniaceae; genus Penium; species Penium margaritaceum. The sequence continues at coordinate 18,435 of SZWC01006529.1, forward strand.
CATGAGGATTGGCTCTCATGCATTAATGTAGTTTTCAAGGGTTTCATGATGGATGCGAAACATCACAAAATATTTGGAAAGGTGCCAAAGAGCTACATTTGCAATGCAGCTGTTTGTGCTTGCGCACACGGAGTTGTGTTGTCCAATGTTTAGGGTGTGTACACTATGTATTGTGCTGATTTATTCATTTCAGGCATCAAGGAATCCACCTGCTTCACCACCAAAGCTCTTCTTGCATAAAAGATGTGTGATTTATCAGGTTCGTGGAGTTCAAGGTAATTATGGTGAAGGATAATAGATTGAGAATCAATGTGTTGCGTAGTGATTGTGGTAGAGAGTATTTCAATAGTTGTTTTAAACCTGTGCTAGAAGAAAGGGGAATAAAGGCAGAGAGGAAAGCTCTATAAAATCCATTAAAAAATGGTGTTTCCAAGACGTGTAATCACACCCTCATGTAGGCTTTCAGAGCATGATCTATGGGCTGATTGTGTTGTTTGAGATGTAAAAAGTAGTGATGACAGAAATCCTCCTCAAGAAAATCACTCCTACAACGGCTCTTGAAGGTGTGCCACCAATGGAGGCATGGTCAGATCGCAAGAAATTGGTGGAAAATCTGAGGGTGTTTAGTTGCAAGGTCTTCTTCAATATTGCGAACCAAAAGAATAACAAAACTTGACTCCAGAATCTGCCCATGTATTCTTTGTCGATGTTATGTGCCCCATGCAATGAGTATCGATGCATATATAACCAATCACCTCACCCTTGAAACTGTGTACAGAAAAGTGTATCAGGAAGTGAACAGAAAGTGAACATCGACCACTACCAAAAACTTCTCAACGTCATAAGAATACCTGATCTCTTTTCATATTCGACGAGGAATACATATGTGGGCTCTAGCCACATGCCTTCATGTTCACAAATGACGAGAAATCCATGGATATATGAATACATTTTTGGATACACTGATTGTAGAGTGTATGAATTTGGGTCGATTAACTATACCTCTATCGATGATTGTTTTCCCTTTCTGACCACTGGGGAGTGGTCAAACACCTTATCTCATTTGAGCTTTTTATTTCCTTTTCATGCAATACTGACTTTGAATTGCGTGATTTGAGAGAGTATTCAAAAAGTTATCCCAGAAAATTTCAGGTGTTTCGGCGGATGGAATCTTTTATCCTTCATGGGTAATGGGATACCCCGCCGCTAGTGATCCAAGTTTGACAAAATGGACTCCAAATACACCAGGGCCAAAATTAAAGTAATGAGGGAGACCTCCTTTACTAGGTTCAACTTCTCCTTGACTTCTAGCTGAGGAAAGGCGCTTTGGCTTGTCACTGTTGAAGCGCCTCCCGTTTCCTAGTATGCAAGGTAGGCTGGCCGGATCCATCAAGGATTGCTTTGATGTCGTAGCAGGAGCTCTACTTCTCCAAGGGCGTGCTTGGATGCATTAGAAATCCTATATCAAATTCCATAAGATCTGATGTAAACTTTCTCTGCTGAGGAACAAAACTGTGTTTTCATTGAGTTCTTCTTAACAAACCGTGTTCTACCTTCACATATCCGTGATTTGTGTGCTCCATATCCTTTAACAGAGGTGTCCATTGCTGCCAAAAACAATCATAGTGTGCATCATTGAAGGCTAGGAATCCTTGACAGTGCATCTAAACTCACTAGTGTCAACAATGGGTTATGGCCCCGTTATGGCAGTTTAAGGTTTAAGGAAAAGGGCATGCTTGAGCTAGGATGAAGAAACTAGCCCTCTGGACACTGTGACACCGGAGGAAGTGGACAAGTACAAGAAGCACAACAAGAAGACGCTTGATGTATTGATTTTGGTACTGAATCTAGTGCAGCTTGCACACAGTGAAGGATGCACAGAGGCCGCGGAGGCATGGGAGAAAGTATGCACCATCTACCAATCCAGTAACCTTGTTAACCAGATCTTTGTCCTGAAAAAATCCATTACCTTTGGATCATAAAAAGACAATAACATAATGGAGATCCTGAATTAGATTAGGTTCCTTACTGCCAAGTGCATAGCCACCGGGTGGAAGGTCAACCCTCAGCTACAAGCCATGATCCTCCTCCTGGCTTTGTAAGATCTCTGGAGTCCCATTTCGTTGGTGGGTGACCCACCAATAAGCTGAAGTGCCCAGAGGTGGCTGAGTACGTTCGCAATGAATGGATGTAGCATGGTTGGAAAGACAGTGGGAAAATACCAAGTTGCGCCTATGCCATCCATCCTCAAGGCAGAGGGGGAGGCAAGACGGGGAAGGGTGCCAAGCAGGGTACCAAGAAATGTTACAACAAGAGAGATTGTTATGCCTATGGAAAATGGCCACTACGCACGCAACCATCCCAGTAGGAATTCGGGCCAGCCAGGGAAGATTGGGAAGAAGAAAACTATGCAATTATGACCCAAGAATCCACAAACTTGACAGATCCTTGAGTCACCATAATTGACTTTGGATCAGCCCATCATTCGCGATGAGAACGGGTGGTATTTTTTCACCTATGAGCACCGCATGACTGTGGTCAATGTTAAAAGGGAGTTGGCTGTAATTGAAGACAATGTTAGCATTTAGGTGAATGCGGAAGGGGAGGTTTTCATGAGCACAATACACGACGTGCTCCACATGCTCTATTTTAGAATGCATCTATTGTCAGTGAGCCACCTTACTGATAAGGGGCTTGAGGTACTCTACAACAAGAAGGAGGCCATTATCCGGAAGGAGAGAAATGGTGAGGTGATTGCATGTGGAAAGCGAGAAGATAGCTTGTACCTACTCCTTGTGAAGATCCTTGGCAGCCGGATGGGGTCTGATATCACTCAACCCACAAAAGCAAGACGGAATGGGATCTGGACCTGTGGCACTGCCACTTGTATCAAATTTCTCCCTGAATGATGAGGGACATGGAAAAGAAGGATGTGGTATAGGTTTTTTAGTTCGAGAGACTCGATGCAGCCAAGAATGCTGTGTGCAAGTCGTGTATGACTGGCAAGGTGACACGGCGGCCATTTGATGGAGCTATGGTTAATTTTCCTATATTAATGTACTGTGTAATGTGTGTATATGAAACATGCAATATGTTAGGTTCCTAGAAGTTTACAAGTGTCTAAAAAATATGTAGTACAAAATTTAATTAGTGAGCAAGCTGATAAAATTAATGAAACACTTGTGGTTTCCTATGGTTTCTTATGTATGTAACATTTTTTATTGCTTCAGATATGTAATATGACATAGATCTGTCTATAATTGATATAGTGGGTACATTAGTCGTTTCTCACATATGTCACAAACTAATCGCAACACCGTGAGGTACTTCTTGACTCTATACACCATCGTTGGGACTATGCTCAAAGTTCGGAAGGGGCCGCTCACGTCATTTGCTCAACCCTGACGAAGTCCGTGGTGCCCCCCCTGCCGATGCATCGAGTGTATCTTGGGATTGTATCTTGGGGTGTATTGTGGAAATGTAAAGTGTTTGATCTTGTGTATTCCATGGTTCCATCTCACCCTCCCACCCTCCCCCCTAAACAAGTCGAGTGTATGAGGTGAGTGTAGCGTGGAGTGTATCGGAAATTTCTATCAATACAAGATATGTGTACATTTCTGTGGTACTCTCTCTTTATACACAAGTTGACGGATTCAATACACCTTAGATACACACTCTAATACACCACCCCAATACAATTTCGACTTGATGGGAGGGGAAGGACTATCCATACCCCCGCTCCATATCAAGAGTGTATTGTGGTGGTGTAGTGGAGAGTGTCATGGATGGACACTCAAATACAACTTGTGTATGTTTGATAACCACCATCCATACTCGTTCCATAACAGGACCCCGACACCCAGTTGCGGACCCCCCCCCCTCACCCCAAAGTACCTCGAGTGTAACCTGGGGAGTGTATCTAGGGGTGTATCATGGAAATGCAAAGTTTTGTAACTTGCATATTCCAATGTTCCATCTTGCCCCCCCAACCCCTCCTCTTAAACACGTCAAGTGTATGAGGCGAGTGTAGCGTGGAGTGCATCGGAAACATCTATCCATACGAGGTATGTGTACACTTTTGTGGTACTCTCTCTTAATACACAAGTTTACAGATTCGATACACCTCAGATACACACTCCGATACACCATCCCAATACACTTTTGACTTGGCAGGGGAGGGAGGGTGGAATGCGGGAGAGGGCTATCCATATCCCTCCTCCATATCGAGAGTGTATTGGGGTGATGTAGCAGAGAGTGTTGCGGATTGACACTCAGAAATACAACTTGTGTATTTTTTATAACCACCGTCCATACTCTTTCCATAACAGGACCCCGACACCGAGTTGCAGACCCCCCCCCCCCCCCCCCCCCCCCCCCCCCCC
>SZWC01006529.1:22871-53817 GCA_023375785.1 Penium margaritaceum
CCCCCCCCCCCCCCCCCCCCCCCCCAAATACCTCGAGTGTATCTGGAGGGTGTCTTTGGGAGTGTATTGTGGAAATGCGAAGTGTTGAAACTTGTGTATTCCAATGTTGTGAACCCCACCCCCGTAGTACAACTGGGGAATGCGCTTGAAGTTTAGGAGGGGGGTTCTCGAGAACAGGTTTGCGAGTTTGTGATCGCAAACTCTTGAACCTTGTCGTTTGACTGGTTGAACCGTCGAGTTTGGGCGGGTGCAGTGTTAAGAAAAAGGGAGCTTGCCAGGCCCCACTACCGTGGGACCTTGCAGGTGCCCGGGCAATTAAAAACTTAAAGCCCCAAACTCCCAGTGTAACAAAGTGGTTTGCTTCTAGTTTGATGGTGAGAACTGTTGAGGGAAAAAATGACTTTTCTCGTCGTTTTTGCTTTTGACATCGGCAATGCCAATATCAAAATCAAGCGACGTCGAATCAAAGTTGGCAAGGCCCGACTTTGAGGGCGAAGTCACCTCGCTATTTCCTAGCGGGCATTTTTGCCCTGTACACTGGGAGGCGAGTGTATGTTTGGACCCGAATACCCATTATGTGAATACTTTTCCAACCAGAACGAAAGGACATCAAATGTGCATTACAACAAAAGACAACACAAATAGGTTCAGTAAGAAAAAAGACAAGCATAACAAAAACAGTGTAGCAACACAAAATATGACACATTCGACAAGAGTATATCTATCACCTATGTGTTGCTCATAAGTCATAATTGTTAGTATTTGAAAATAATCTGAAAGATATGAGAACTCAAAGGAAGTTCAATGAAACTTCCAGGGTAGTATACATTGAAGTGTTTGTGTGTTTAGGATTTACACCTAAGTTCCAGGAGGCTTTCCTACTAATGGTAACTCATTTCCACAAAACATCCTCCACATATGTTCTAAATCTGTACACTAGTTCATCAGTGTGTAGTTTTGGGGTGATTGACCATAAATGATTTGATGGCAAAGGAACAAATATATTGGCAAAGTTGGAGGTTGTGCACACAGATGTGTGTGGACCATTGGAGCCCTCCATTGGTGGGACACACCACTTCATCACCTTCGTTGAAGACCACAGCCATAAATCGTGTCTCTACAACATGAAGAAGAAACGTGATGTACTGTCATGCATGGAGGATTTTGTGGCAACAGTGGAGCGACAAATGGATTCAAAGGTGAAGGCATTCTGGAACAACAATAGTGGTTAATATGAGGCTACTTGCCATGGATGAAGAGCAAACGGAGCGTGTGGTAGAAAACTACACTACATTCTCTACAGTAAAACAACATTACTGAGAGGGCACACCATACCATCCACAGCATGATCTGGTATATGTTGAGTGAAGCCAGCCTCATGAAAAAACATTGGGAGGAGGCGGCATGGACAGCGGTATGCATCATGAACATGATGCCAAAAAGTCCGTTGAAAGGCAATGATTCCAATATGTGGAAGACGTCACACGAAGTGTGGAGCAGGAGGAAGCCAACTGTGCATAAACATGAAAAACACACCCAAAATATTGGGTGTATTTTGCATGTTGTTGTACAGGTACAGAAGGGAAAGAGCACGCCAGATCCACTGACCTGTTGGTGCTTCTTCATTGGATACGAGAGTGGCAGCAGAAAACAACAACTTTTGGACCCATGGAGGCACCAGATCATGAAGAGTCACGAAGTCATGTTTGAAAAGGAAAGCCATTGGACAGAGAAGGATACGATTCTATCCAAGTAGGGAGAGGAGCTGCCACTCCTCAAGGGGCAGATACCAGAGGATGCAAAAGAGGGTGATGTTAGAGCGGCTCCAACCAGTGGGAACCATCTGGGGATGGAGGAGAAGCTGATTTAAATTCTGTTGAGTCAGAAAATGAGTCCAAACTGATTGGCAGCAGTAGAGCTAAGCAAAGAGGTGGGGAATGAGCCCATGTAATTATAATCCCCAAAAAAAGGAGCATGCCAGTGATGCAAGTGGTGTTGTGAGGGGACAACAGTGCGAGTAGCGACAGCAGTAGCAGTAGGCCTAACAACAGAAGCTCCAAAGAATCGGGCACGCAAGAAGGACGGCAAAGTTGTACAATTCCAAGGAGGGAATCTTGACCTTGTTTTCTCAATATTTCTTTGTGCAAGAGGTACCAGAGACCATCAAGGAGGCATTGTAGTTGAGTGATGGTGTGAGTGGCATATAGCTATAAAATCTAAGATCATCTCCTACAAGGAGAATGGCACTTGATAGCTTCTTGACAGGCCGGAGGGCAAGAAAGCAATCAACTCCAAGTGGATTATCAAGAAGAAGCTCACAAAGAAGGAGAGGGTGGAGCAGTACAAGGCACACCTGGTGGCGAAGGATTACGTCCAGTGGAAGTGTAAAAAACTTGATAAAACCTTCACACATGTGGTATAAGCTTGCCTCCATCTATACCATCCTCTCTGTGGCGGCGGCACACGACTATGAGTCCACAAAATGGACTTAAAAACCGTATTCCTCAATGGGGACCTGGATAAAGAGGTCCTCGTGGAGATGCTAGAGGGGGTGAATGTGTCGCCGGGGAATGTGTGCCGGCTTTGCAAGGTGACGTAAGCACCACTCATGTGGTACCTGTCAAATGGACAGCTTCATGGCTTAGCTTTGCATTAAGCACTATGCGATAGATCAGAGAATTTACGTGCATAAGAAGCCATGGTTGCACAAGATCATTGCTCTCTACGTGGATGTCCTGATCCTTGTGTCTTTGAACGTGAAGGATTTAATAAACCTCAAGCAGCAGCTGGGTTGTCGGTTCGAAGTGACTGATATCAGCGATCTCGAGTACTATCTCGGCATTGCCATCAAGAGGGACCACAAGGCACACACTCTGGAGATGCAAAATACATGAAAGAGGTGCTCTACTTATACAACATGGAGGAGTACAACCCTATCGGCGCACCCATTGTGAGTTGAGGTCGAGCATGGGACCAAACACGAATGAGGAGAAGGAGGAGATGGCGAGTGTACTGTACCAGTCTGTAGTGGGGAGTATCATGTACGCCATGGTGGCAATGCAGCCCGACCTGGGCTTTGCAGAGGGCTATGTAAGTTATTATGCTGCTGATCCAGGTCTACCCCATTGGAAAGCTGTGAAGCGGATTCTCCGCTTCTGAAGGTGATAAAAGAGTCAAAGCCCTCTTTTTCAGGGGGAGTATGGGGTGAATCCCTTAGCTTGGACAGCTACTCCAATGTCAACTAGGCTGGTGATGTGGACTATAGAAAATCAACGTTGGAATACGTGTTTGTGTTTGGTGGTGTAGCAGTTTCATAGACAAGTAGAAAGCAAGATTTCTTCGCACTATCTAGTACCAAGGTGGAATACATCAACACTAGAAGAAGCCGCAAAGGAGGTGGTGTGGCTTTGATGGATGCTAAAGGAGATCGGGATACGAAAAAATATTCTGAAAGTGCTCAATGTGGATAATGTGATTTCTATCAGCCTCACCCGGAACCTAATGCCTCACAAGAGGAGCAAGCACATCGAGATCCAATATCACTACGGGCAGGACTTGGTCGCCAAAAGAGATACAAATATTGTGCATTACAGCACTAAGCATATGCTCGTCGATGTTGTAACCAAGGCACAGCCCAATGACAGGCATGATGGGAGTTGCATGAGGTCCGTGTGCACTGTGAGGGCTCAAACGCCACAGGTTCCAAGGATGGTGCTATAAGGATGCAGTAAAAAGGGGAGATTGTTAACATCGTGTGCTTCTTGCCATGAGTGTCATTGATTGTTTTCCCAGGTTTGACAAATGGGAAGTATTTGAACACCTGATCTGATTTTAGATTTGGATTATTTGGTGTTTTTTCATTTAGGTTCGAGCTTTGAATCACTCGATTTGAGTGACTGTTCAGAAATTTAAGCTAACCTAAACATTTGGTTTTTGGGTGAGTGGACTCTTTTATTCATCATGGGTGATGAGATTCTCCACCGTGAGTGATCTGAGTTTGACTCCAATGGACTCCAAATACCAGGACCAAAAAGGAAACAACCAGGGACCTCCTTGACCAGGATGAACTTCTCCTTGACTTCTAGGCAAGGAAAGCCGCTCTGACGGGTCATCATCAAAGCGCCTCACATTTTAAAACTTCCAAGGCAAGGTGGAAGGATCCACCAAGGGTTGCTTTGATGGTCGTAGCAGGGGTTCTACTGCTCAACCATACATAGATGGATAGGAAAGCTTAGAACACATGCTATAAGGATCTGATGTAATCTCACTGTGCTAAGTAACAAGATCGCGTTTTGATCCAGTTCAACTGAATTCAACGTGTTCTACCCACACATATCTGTGATAATTGTGCTCTACACTCTTCACTTAAGGTTTCCATAGCCTGTCCCAGACATTGGTAGCATGCATCAGTGAAGGCTAGGCATCCTTGAGGGTACATCCACATCCACTAGTGCCAAACATCTTGTGGGTTATGAGATGACTAGCATGAGAACCGTGTTCTTGATCCAAGAAGCAGTATGAAAATGATGAGCAAGGATGAAATGTTTGAGTAGGAAAAGGGATGGGGTACAGAGGGAGCTAGTAATCATGAGGCTGTTGAGGTCTTTCCTCTCCTTCCAAGTGCCATGGCAATTGACCAGGAACATAATACCATGACAAAGGAGGAGGAAGGCAAAATAAAAAAAATCAAATACCACTCCAAAATGTAATGCTCCATCATAGCTGTGCATTGAGGAGTTCCCGGAATGTTGGTCACCTGCGGAGTCCTTGGAATCTATCACTCATCCTCAACTCCTTGGTCTGTTTTCCTATTGACATATTGTCCACCTTGCAAGGAGTGAGGTTGATCATAATCGCTGGTTAGACCACTGAATAGTGGTAAAATACCTGATCTGACTGTAGATTTGAAGTTATTGGATTTTTCTATGCAAGATCGAGCTTTGAATCGCTCAATGTGAGTGAGTATTCAGAAAGTTAGCCTAGCCCGAAGTTCGGTGTTGGGCGGGTAGAATCTGTTACCCGCCATGGGTGGCGGGATAATCCACCGCCAGTGATCCGAGTTCGTCTCCAATGAGCTCCAAATGTACCACGGCCATGAATGAAGTGACCAGAGGGACCTCCTTGACCAGGGTGAGCTTCTCCTTGACTTCTGGGTGAAGAAAGGCGCTCTGACAGGTCATCGTCGAAGTGCCTCCCCTTGCCTAGCGTGCAAGGCAAGGTGGGCCGCTCCACCAAGGGTTACTTTAACAGCTGTAGCAGGGGCTCTACTGCTCCAATTTGGGCATGCTTGGATGCATTGAAAGGATTAGATCACATGATTTAAGGATCTGATGTAATCTCACTATGCTAAGTAAAGAAAACATGGTTCGATTCAGTTATGCCAAATACGATGTGTTCTTCCCTCTTCCATCCGTGATCCTTGTGCTCCACACTCTTCACCAAAGTTGTCCATTGGCTGCCCCAAACATTGGTAGTGTGCATCAGTGAGAGCTAGTTATCCTTGAGGGTGCATCCAGACCCACTAGTGTCAACATTTCCAACCCTTGAGATGTTGCATGACCCTTTCCTAGTGCAAGACAGGTCCATTGACCGAGGTTTCTCCCATGTAACTCTATAGGTGGCTTTTGTAACAATGTGTATTGCAGAAGATTCGTATGATTGAATGGGTGTGTGAGAGAAAATGATTGGAGCACAAGTAGATTTGGGAAAGGAATGGATCCTTCGATTTGATAGATTAATACAAGATAATGTAAAAGTATTTAGATACGACTTACATCCTAGAAAAAAATCTAAACTTCCTCATGTACTAGCCTGTATGAGACAGCCGAGATCCCTTTGACGCTTTCATGGTGTAGATGGTACTTATATTATATATTACGTATTGTGAGCATTCTAAAGCACCAAAGAATGCCTCAATCCATAGATAATTGGCTGAGTAATGGTCGTTAACCTCCTCCAAGCATGACTATCGCTGGCGACATTGCCAGCTGGGACCACGGCCACCCAAAGCGCCCTTGCTTGTGAATGCACCTGTAGCTGCCATCCCAAAGTGCCCATGGTCCCCAATAAACCCTGCCTCATGTTCTTTGCATCTATCCAAGGGCGCTTTGGCTTGAGTGGATGAGAAATCTGCTCTCCCGTGCTCAGTATCAAACTGGTATGTCTCTTGCTTTTTGGAGGTGCACGCCCCACTTTTGCATAGCCGTATCTTTCTTGTCCTTGCATTGAATGACCCGGTTCTTGGGTCTATTGTTCACGGATTTTTATGTTGATTACTATGGGTCTGTGAAGAAATATATTTTAGGTCATCATGATGACATAAGCACCGCCTTCACCGGTGGCTCCCTTAACATCACCTCTCTTCCCGGTTAACACAGGCCTGTGTTAACTACACTGCTCCTGTTGAAGTCGGCTTTGAAGATGTAGCAATTTTTCTCAGGACCATAACTGAGCCATTGCACCGGGTATTTCCATCCATTTTTATGTTGAAGATGCCCTAGAATCTTCTCCACCACGTACTCCTCACCCTCCATCAAGATTGGTGGAGCCTTGAGGAGAAAATCGTGCACATCCGTACTCCATGCGCTATGAACATCCGATTCCTTGTAAGCCTTGAGGAGAAAATCATAGAACCTGGGATGGATCCCATAGTGGTCGAGTAGCTCCAATATGTAACTTACCACGGACCGCTTCTCCTTGACTGGAAAATGGCCCATCCACCGAGGCTTGAACTTTTTGCTTCCCACCTCTTTCCACTTGCACATTTCTGCAAGCTTTGTAGATCCTTTTTTTCCCAACAAGAATTCCTCGACTGTCCAGTGCTTGTCTGCTTGGCACTTTATCTGTTGCTCCACCTTGTCAATTGCATCACAAACATCCCTCCATACCTCAATGAAGACTTGTGTGAATTGGTGCACCGAGGGTAGGTGCGACAGTATTCCCATGACCGAGGGACATACAGGCTACATCCTACACACCACTAAAAATAGAGACCTCCTCATTAAGGTGTGCACCACTGAGTTGTATGCAAACTCAGCCACCGGAATCTTGCATTCCCATCCCTCACTATCCGGGTCCAACATCCCCTACAATAGCTAGACCATGGTCCCTGTGCTCGGTTCGGCCATCTTTTGGGAGATGGTAGTCCAATGATGGGGCGATCTGGGTGTCTAGTTTCCCAAAACATCCCTCCAAAAACCGGGAGGTGAAGCGCAGGTCATGGTCCAAGATCATACACTTTTTGGCACCCCATAAAGTTTGATGTTGTGTTGCAATATGGATTGGGCCATATCCATTGTCATGACTTTCTCCGTGTACGGGATGAAGCCTATCATCTTGCTGACCCAGGTAACCACCACCAGCAATGGTATTACACGTTGCACTTCGTGGAAGACCTCCCACCAAGTCTAGTGAAATATCCATCCACGTTAGTTTTGGTACAGATAACAGCTACAGCTCTCCTAGCACCGGCATTCTTCACGAATCAATCCTTACGTACGTGTTGCAGCTACTCACGTACTCCTTATAATGTGCTCCGATTCTTGCCCATCAATATTGGTACGCAAACATTGTGAACATTTTTTGTGACAAAAATGACCACTGTAGTACAAGTCATATGGCTCCTCCAATAGTGCTTGTTGCAACGATGTTCTCCTTGTCACCACAATCTAGTTCCCCTTATCATGCCGCCAACACCGGCTGTCCTAGCTGAAACCCTTGACCATACTCCCGGCAAAGTCCTCGTCCTCCACAAAACCGTGAGCAAACACGATGTGGATGATCGGAGATCTTGTAAGAACCGTGATCGTATGCACTCCCAAGTCCATGAGACACAAAAGAGGGTCCCCTGGGTTGATCCTCCCTGGTTTGTACAGGATCTCTTAGTCAAAACCACCCTCCATCAGCTCCATCTGCCATGCTTAACGACGGCTCATGCTGAACTTCAACTTCAGGTACTTGAGTGCGTATTGATCCATGTGTACCACACACTGTTGTGCCTTGAGGTAGCACCTCTAATGCCTGAATTCCTTGACCACCGCAAGCATCTATTTCTCATGGATAGGCTAGTTAAACTCAGTCCCTTTCTGCTTCTTGGAGAAGTATGTAAGGGGATGCATCCTCTTCTCTTGGTCCTGCATCAACACCTTGCACATTGCATAATCGCTTGTATCCATTGCCAACACGTACTATTTTCTCGTGTTCAGGTACACCAACACCTATGACTCACATATAGAAGCTTTCATTAATCTTAAGTCATGTCCCTCCTTTGCATTTAACTCCCATTGGTGCCCCTTGTTGAGCAATTCAGTGAAGAAGGATACCATTTCCATGAGTCTCCAGATAAATCTCTGGTTGTAGTTCGTAAATCGTAGAAAAATCTGGATGTCACGCATGTACACCGGCTCTGGCCACTCCTTCACTGATTCCACATTCTATGGATCCATGCAGATCCCCCTCCCGCTGACAATGTGCCTGAGGAACTCTACCTCATGCTTGACAAACTCACACTTTCTCAGTTCGGCAAACAGCCACTCCCTCCTTAGCACTTCCATTGTTACCGCAAATCATGTTTTGGCTTCAAAAAAGAAGATTCGGCGGAGATTTCAGCGAGGGGTACAGCAGATTACACTTGCGGCGAAGAATGGTGTGCACGCGAGAAAAGGGGAAAAGGGGTTTCGGCCGGACGTCCAGTGACGTGGACCTGGTTGACCGCACTTCAATCGATGGCAATTTTCCAGGTTGAATGGTGAATGTTTTCCAGGATGAAGGACCGACGAGATGGAAGAACGAGTCAAGAGATGGAAGAAAGCTGGACCAAGTAGTTGATCCATGACCAGTGAATGTTTAGTGACTAGGAGATATTGTGCCGATGTGGACAAGCAAACTAGGACTCTGCAATCGTGGTTTGAGAACCAAATAGCGGTAAACCCTGTGTTAGCATCGATGTATCTGAAGTCGCTATGCTTGATAAGTAGCGTCAGTCCAGTCAGTCAAAGTCATTCAGTAATGTACTGTGCTTGCGGTTATTAAGGAGCCCGCTGGGCCTTACCTCCATGTTCTTACTCGCACAAGTTTTGAAATTTCTGCCAACTTCTTTGGTGAACCTGACGTGAACTCGCGGAAGAGTTGGAGTTCGATCAAGATCCACGTCTATTCAATGTGTGAAGCTCCTGGTCAAGATCGGTTTCAAGACTTTACTGACCCTATAAGACAACGACGCGATGCTTTTCATGGAGATGCCAATGCCACTGGGCCTTGCGCTGGACCTGCCGCTGGAAGTGCGGACGTGCAAGGTTCCAGGCGGCCTTGAGTGGATTTATTTGGAGCTGCTGATGGGGATGCGTACGGTCCTGATGAAGATGGGTGTTAACGTCCTCGAGCTGTGACATTGGAGGCGCCTGTCTATCGGAGAGCCTGTAACCTTCCTCCTTTTCGCGGCAACGCCAGAGAGAATCCCTCTCCTTGGCTTTGCAAAATTGAGCTCGGCCTCGACACGGGAATTTGTGACTACGGGCATATTCCCTTTGATGCCTAGATGGTCCTCGAAGAAAACGCTCTCAATTGGGCATCGCATGAAAATTTCAGCGGCTGGAGTGATTTTTGCAGAAAACTTAAGACCTAGTACATCCTCATAAGCCAAGAAAGTGTTTATCAACAAATTCCAAGAGAGAAATGACGGGCCAACGACACCGTATCTACGTTTACGGACCGGTTCCGTACCCACATGAGTCTCGGCAAGGAAATTGCGGAGAAATTCATTGTCACCGACTTCATCAAAGCCCTCCCTCCTTGTATCAAGAGCCGGATCGACAGACGGCGAGTATCGACCGTCGCAGATGCGCAAGCAGGAGCATGCTATTTTTACAAACGTACAGATGATGAAGGGCTGAAGGAGGTCTCGCTCACCTGTCCTCATCCGCAGCTGGAAGTGCCAAATCAAAAGGGGTCGGCGAGCTGATCTCGCAACTTGCAGCCGCCCATGTCAACCAAGTCGGCAGCAGTCGCGGCGGTCCGATCAACTTGAGCGACAACTGCTACAACTGCCGCAAGCCGGGACACCATAACCGGAATCGCCTGCACCCTTACCGCAATGGAAAACCGGCACCGCAACCAGGAGGAAGCACCGGCGGCGTGGCCCATACTATCCATCTATGAGATTTTGCAGGTGACAAGTCGAGGGACCTTGAGCAGGACGAAGTTGACATTATTCGCCGCGAACGCCACGGGATGCCTGCCAACACTGCAGGGATTTCTCTAAACAACCTTCCTAGCGCCACAGCAGAATTAAACGCGGTCTTTGCCGCACGTCCCTACCTCGTGGAGGAGCAGCTGAGCAAGGTGCCCGCATTCATCAGCCTGCTACAGCTGATCCATGTGGGTCCGGCCATGCGCGCGTGCATCAAAGAGGTTATCCACCGCTTGGAAGAAAAGGAAGCCACCAGGGCAAGTGGAGCAGCGGCCGCGGCACCCGCGATGTTGACGATGACCGGAAATGAAGGAGAACGGGTTGTGCGACCTGCCAACACTTGCATCCGCCTCCCGCCAATGCTAATGGAGTTGGGAGAAGGGGGGATCCATCATCGCGCGGGAGCCTTCCCGTGCCCTCTGCCGAGCACCTCTAACCTACACGGTCGTGCTACTGAACGTCTTCATCAAGGACATCCGTCTCAAGGGGATTGGCGAATCCTGGGCTTGCTAAGCCACCATGAGCCAGAACACTTTCCAGCACATCGGGTGGCTTGACCGGATGGCTCCATCCAACGTGTGGTTCGGCACCGCCTCCGGAAAACCGACAAAGGAGCCCGACAAGTTGTACGCAGCACCGATTCGTTTCGGGGAATTGACACAAACGGTGGACGTCACCTTCTCCAACACACACACCTAAAACATGCTGCTGGGTACAGGTTGGCTCAAACCGGCGTGTGCTATTCTGGATTGGGTCACCAATCTGCTGTGGCTCTGGAACGAAGATAGCACCTACCATTGCGTGCAACCTCCCATTCTCCCAAGCCTACATTGATGACTTTCTCATCTTCTCCGCTACATGGGATGATCACTCCCGTAACCTTGAGGTGGTCCTCAGCCACGTCGCCGCCGTGGGGTTGAATTTGAAGGGTAGAAAATGTGTCGTCGGGGCAGCCAAAGTGGAGATCCTCGGCCATCTTGTCTCAAGCGCATGCCTCTGCGCGAAACCCGCCAAGGTAGTAGCTGTTGTGGCGTAGGTCTGCAACCCAAGCCCCGTGAGGTCACGTTGGACATATGGCATTGGGTTGTCAGGGTTGCAGTCATACTCCCTTGTGTCTGAGAATTTGTCACTTTGCGGCCAAATCCATAAAACATGTTGTATAGTCTTGAAAAACTTCACCGTGCTTGAAGTTTTTGACTTCATTGTGTGCAACTCAACTGGCGTTAAGGAGGTTGAAACGCCTTTGGAGCATCGTCTTTAACTACTCCCATGTCTTTGCCTTCTTCATCAACGTCCATGCACCGAGCTGCACTTTCCATCACAGCGGTAGACTAAGCAATAGCTGAAGTTGTTGCCTTGCCCCCAACCCTTCCGACAACCAAGCAGCGTTCCACCGGCACAATGTTGACCACTACTGCATCGCCATTCCCCAAACAATCACAGGTGCATGCAACGGTCTCCTGGCATCATTTCCCACAGGAACGCCTAACGCCGTGAATTATTGGTTCACTGTGAAGAAACATTCCCACGCACTACCGTTGCCGGTGTAGGACTCCGGTTCCTTTGGCTCGCGCCGCCAAAAGGCAGGTATGGATAACAATACAAAATCCTCCAATGCATTGCTCCCTTGGAAGATGTACCTCGCCTCAACTTCCCTACGCAACAACTAGTCTTCCTAGCGTAACTGAAAATGCCGGCTGTCCTCCATAAGGTAACTCCTCAATCACATGCTGAGCCCTTGGATAAACCTCCCACCCTTGAGCCCTTGGTTTAATCTCCAACCCTTGAGATGCCGCACAGCCCTCTCCTAGTAACAAGACCGCTGCTAGTAACCATGTGCAACTCTCCCGGTGTCATTTGCACCAAGTGCGATCCAAGAGACTTTTCCAATTCAATGGATGTGTGCCAGGAAATACTTAGATTAAAATGAGATTTGGGCAGAGAATGACTCCTTAGACTTGATAGATCAATACAACGCAATGAACAAAGTCATTGGGCAATAACATAGAACAACCTTTATGCTTCCTTATGTACCAACATGTATGAACCAACCATCGATGCTTCGATGTCTTTGACCAAGGTACAATGGTGCAAATAACACATGCATCATGTAGTGTACATTGCAAGCTTTCCACGAGAGAGGGGAGGATATAGACTCGCATGCAATGCCTCAGCCAGAAAGCCAACATTTTGTGGACTGCAAGTGGGTCGTCCATGGCACCACTACAACAGCACCATTAACCGTTTCAAGGTGGAGATTTGTGCAAGGAGATTTTCAATTATTGAAGCCATCGAACATATTGTACCTCTCGCACTTGTTGCATAATTCAGTTCCATTTATGCCTACCTCTCTCTAGCCGCATCGCAGAGTTGGGAGATCCACCACATAGATGTGAAGAGTGTATTTTTAGAGTATTTGGCAAAGTTTCCCATGAAATAACCAGAGATTTTTGTGCAAGAGGGAGGAGATTACTTTGTACGTCATCTTGTGCAGTCCTTGTGCGGTCTCAATAGGTTGCCACATGCAACGAATGACAGGTAAGATGAGAACGTGAGGGGTCACTGCTTTGTAAGGAGTCACACCATCCATGATGTCTATTTTCCAGATAAGAATGAGGGTTAACCCTAAATTCTTGTCTATGTTGATGACTTCATCATCATTGCAAGTGTACTTCAGCCAGTCAATCAGTTCAAACAGGTCATGGAGGCCATGTTTGCAATGATAAACTTCGGGGAAGCCAAGTTCTTCCTTAACGTTCAGCTTGATCCTGATCGTAGCACACGCACGATGACGTTGAAGCAAAGTTAGTACATCAAAGCCAACGTCCTCCACTTTGTAGCAGATTCGTCAATCAAGTATTGTTGCATCTTTGGGAACTTGATGTACCTAACCGTGGCCATTTGGCTGACCCACCTGTCGCATTCCGACATTCATTTTTTGAAATGGGAGCCATTGGCTAGATGATGAGCATCCCCACCAGATAACTGGGCCGGTATGACGCATCCGCTCCGGTACATCAAGGGGACAGCTGATTGTGGGCTTATCCTTTGAGAAAGCAACAAGGAGCAGAACGTGGAAGACAACACGGATGTAGATCGGGCATCAAATTAGGAGGATAACAGAAGTGTGTCTGGCTTTTCATTTTTCTTTGGAGAAGGGTGTGTGAGCTGGTGCAGCAAGATGCAGCCAAGTATACATTGACAGAACCAAAGGTTAACATATCGCCCTAAAGAAAACAAAGGAGGCCATTTGGCTGACTCGCCTAGTTGGTGACATCAGTTCCGGTGTTAAAAATGGGTCCGATGCTCCTGGATGCCGAAAACAAAAGCTTCATTGCTTTGGCCAAGAACCTGGTATCGCATACTTGCACGAAGCACATCAGCATTTAATTTCACTATGTGCGCAAGGCGGTGGAGATGGAGGCAGTTTACTTGGCATATTTCCTACATGTAAGATGTTCTTTCTTTACTATACTAAAAAAATCCTAGGAAGAAGCACGTGTGGTTCTGTCAAGGCATGGGAATTTTAACGACAACCTCATTCAGTTTTTTCTATGTGGGTAAGTGTTCAAGTGGGATTGTTGGAGAATGGTGGTACAAGACCCTCCAGGCGCATTGACCGAGTGGCCATGTGCGGATTCCAACAGGAAAACTGCAGAACACCAAAGCTGAATCGGCAGAATCAGTTCCCGAGTCAGAAAAGTCAAGTCGATGATCAAATTCCATCAGTGCAAGCTGATGTACTCCATCATGTCTGTAGGAGATCGAAGTCTAGAATACACACCATCTTCTGATTTTTAGGAGACCTCTGCACCTGGTTTTTGCTTCTTGTTCTTGCCGCCAACCAAAAGCGGGAAGATATATAGTTATATTTCCCACCTTTCTTGTGATTTTCAAACCCTACCTGACATTTCCACAGCTTTGAAAAAACTTGGAACGTTGTACTGAGTTGCTTTTCTGGTTGTTTTGTGCCACAGTTATCTTGATACATGGAATTTCCATGGCTAAAGTGAGATTGATTGTGTAACAAAAAGAGGTAAAGGTCTTGCCCTCTAAAACAGGGGAAGTTAATTCTTACCCGGCTCAATGAAGAGCTTGGGAACCTTGTTGTTCGTTTCTCTTGTGACTACTTCCTGCCCTCAAAAAGAAGCTTTTGGGTGATTTTTCACCTACATACTTTTGGGTGTCTATGCACATGGCAAGTGTAGATGCAATTCCCCCACAGAGAAAACATGAAGCAATAATTACAGAATCAAAACATATTCACAAACATATGCACAAAGGGATGGAGCAGTGTCACTGGGCAGAACGGTGAACAATGAAGCTGGACGAGCAGCACACCTATCGCTCTACATCTTGGACTGGGCATACACCCCCTCCACGGCCTGGAATGCCGGCGCACTGCCAGACGCCTTGAACTGGTCTTCAGTAACACCTGAAATCAACAGGTGCAAAAATCAGTCAGCCACTTCCCTGTTGTCCTGCATTCCAAGCAGAAGAAAAACGAATGCCAGGAACAAGGAATGCCTACCTTTGCCCATGGCGGCTGTTGAGGAGACTCCACCAGTCACAGTCTTCATCAGCTGGTCGTAGTAGTTGGCTCCAGACCAGGTCTGGTGAGCCAGAGTCTCGACGCCGAAATGCCTCTCCTGCCGCTGGATGTCCTGGACATAAGCCAGCATGCCTCGCTGGGCAAAGTCACGAGCGAAGTTGTCGATCACGAGCGCGTTGGCATGGAACCCTGCGAGAGTGATGAACTGCCAGCAGAAGCCCATGCGTGCAAGTGCGGGAATGAACTCTTGCATCTGCTCGTCCGTCATGCCAGCTGCATCCCAGTTGAACGACGGTGAGAGGTTGTACGCCAGCATCTTCTGAGGATGAACCGCCTTCACTCCCTCGGCAAAGGCACGGGCCTGGTGAATGTCAGGCTTGGCCGTCTCCATCCAGAGCAGATCAGCGTAAGGGGCGAACGAACAGCCGCGTGCGATGCAAGCCTTGGTGCTTCCCTTGAAGCGGTAGAAGCCTTCGCGGGTGCGGGGAAGATCCCAGTCCCAGAAGAGGTCCTGAACGCCCAACTTGCCTGCGAGAACGCGGGCCTCGGCATTGGAGAGCTGATCCACCTGCGCAAACCACGTGTTGAGGCGACCAAGCTTGTCCTGCTCGGCGATGTTCAGCTTGCGGATGGCATCAGCAACAGCGTCACCAAAGAGCATCAGGCCGGCAGCCTTTGTCCACTCGTCCTCCACAGCCTGCAGCTCTGCGCCACTCTTTCCCGCAGCCTGAGCGTCCATCATGACCTGCACCAGGGGCTGGTTGCGGAGCGCGGGATTGGTCACACCCACGATGAAAGGCTGGTCGCGCTTGTCGACGTTGGTCATGATCAGCGTCGCGGCGACCGAGTCGGACCGAGCCACGAGCACGGTATCCACCCCCATGATGTCCATCTGAAGCCTAGCAGCAATCAGGCGGTTGATGTGCTCCTGCGTGGAAACCAGCACCTTCCCCGCCATGTGGCCGCACTTCTTGGTCACGGAGGCCTGATCCTCCATGTGGATTCCAGCCGCACCCCTCTCGATGAACATCTTCACCAGCTTCACTGTGGCGCTGATTCCACCAAAGCCCGTGTCTGNTGGAAGCTTTGGGCCATGAACAGGTGCTCCACCTTGTTGGGCACAGTATCGTACGGGTAGTCGGCCAGGTCAGGACCAGGCTCGTTGGAGGTTGCCGCGGTAGAGGCACACTGCCAGCCAGACACGTAGATCGTGTCCAGGTATTTGGCCATCTGCGTGACTTGGACAGGGTCGAGAGACCCAAAGGTGCGGGAGCACGTACCCTTCGCTTGATGGCTCTTCAGGATGGCCCACAGCTGCACACGATCGGACGGCGCACTGTCACAATGTGCTCAAGGTACCAACAATCAGATCGAAGCTGCAGCAGCAGCAGCAGCAGCGACAAGATACCTTCTTCGCCTGGTGGTTCGACTGGTAGCTCTTGGGAAGGCTGTCCCGAAGACGGACAACATCACGCGCAGTGTAGGGGCGATTAGTGAGGCTGAAACGGTCCGAGCGCCACCAGGCCTCCACTTCGGCGACTTCAGCATCAAACATCCTTTGCTCATCGGCCAGGAACTGCAGTGAAGGGCACCAATGTCAGGCATGCATGAAGGCAGGCAGGCTTCTTCCTTCAGACGACTACGCGTGATTCTCCCAGCATGCAGTTACCTGATTCACTTCGTAGCGGTTTGCGCCCTTGAGAAGGCCAAAGTCGAACGATCCTGCACCATAGAGCAGACAGCTTGATTGAGACTCCATAGTCCGAACGTGTCACGGAGATGCCACCGCAGATCCGAATCAGGCGGCTCACCAGCCATGGTGCTTCTTGGAAACTCTTCACGAATGCAAAACCTCCTCGTTCTTCGACAGCGACCCTCCAACGTTAACGAATGCCCGGGTGCTGCTTCAGGTGTAGGCCCCGGGAGTAGATTTGGCACACTGTGTTGAAAGTGGTTGTGCACCAAAGCACTTCAGTTTTCGGTTNAGCAGCGACAAGGTACCTTCTTCGCCTGGTGGTTCGACTGGTAGCTCTTGGGAAGGCTGTCCCGAAGACGGACAACATCACGCGCAGTGTAGGGGCGATTAGTGAGGCTGAAACGGTCCGAGCGCCACCAGGCCTCCACTTCGGCGACTTCAGCATCGAACATCCTTTGCTCATCGGCCAGGAACTGCAGTGAAGGGCACCAATGTCAGGCATGCATCAAGGCAGGCAGGCTTCTTCCTTCAGACGACTACGCGTGATCCTCCCAGCATGCAGTTACCTGATTCACTTCGTAGCGGTTGGCGCCCTTCAAAAGGCCGAAATCGAACGATCCTGCACCAGAGAGCAGACAGCTTGATTGAGACTCCATAGTCCGAACGTGTCACGGAGACGCCACCGCAGATCCGAATCAGGCGGCTCACCAGCCATGGTGCTTCTTGAAAATTCTTTGCGAAGGCAAAACCTCCTCGTTCTTCGACAGCGACCCTCCAACGTTAACGAATGCCCGGGTGCTGCTTCAGGTGTAGGCCCCGGGAGTAGATTTGGCACACTGTTTTGAAAGTGGTTGTGCACCAAAGCACTTCAGTTTTCGGTTGGCGTTTCACAGCGCCAACGCCAACGTGCAGTCGGAGGGCGGGAAGGGCGAGCGACGACGATGGTTTCGGGATTCACTGCGGTTTGCGTGGGAGCGCATGATGTCCGGAGTGGCCCGGCTCTCTGGTATATGCACTTCACGGTGGCTGGCCTGGCCCGTCCTTGGGGCCGCGCCAGCACAGCGGCTCGCACGTAACACGTAAGCACGACGTGTGCTTCCGTCGGAGTGATGGCATTGCTACCGGCACCCGCACCGCTCCAGCAGAATCAATCGGAAACGCGCGTAGGTAGTCGCGTGCCAAAGCGCTCCTCTCGGCTTTGCCACGGCTTTCGCTACAAACCAGTTTATCTGAGAGAGGTTTGGAAGTTGCTTCAACTACCATCACCTCGACAATCGCTCTGTTTTCTAAATTGTGGAGCCGAACCTACTATGAAAGCGAGAACTTCCCGAATTTCACACAACTCCTGCATTCTTGTCCCAAATTCTCCACTAAGCTCACTCTAAGCACATACATTTCACATCGCTCTTATATGGGACCAGTGTAATATGGTGGGTTGGCCGGGTGAATCTTGAAGTAAGGAATTTGAAATTTTAAATCAAAAACACCACAGGCCGGATAATTTAGACAACTTGAGTAGTAATGCTAATATCAAGAACTCAAGACTTGTAGTGTAACGCTAGTGTGCCACGTGGCTTGAACTGGTCCAGGCCTGTGGGGCGGCGGATGGGATGGATTGAAGGTCGGAAACCCTAAATCATCAAAGTTTTGGCCCAGTGGGCAGAGCTTCCCATCCGTTCCTTGCATGCAGCATGCCACATCAATTTTACTCAACCATCATAAGAATCGTGTAAAACCTGTACCTTCTATTCTTTTTTTCAATAGTGTAGACGCCAACTTTGGGTCAACTTGATGTTACGACCATGCAGCCTTAACATGTTGATGTTCACAGTTTTGTCAAACAATCACAACCCCATTGTTCTAGGGAGTTCATGATTTTTCACAGGGAAGAAGATGGTTGGATGGGGGGTGCCAGAATCCCCATGCGTTAAAAGAAAACCTTCTTGTTACACCTTGCGGGACGTACCTGGTTCACTAGTAGAAGTTGTAAAACACAATATGATTTGGGGAATTGAGACGCTACGATCGTTTGAACTTAGCTGTGTAACCGTACTTTGATCACGAGTGTCGGAACAGCCATGCGCATGTATGCAACTGTGAACGAGAGTGAAGCATGCTTCGGGTCTAGGGTGCTCGAGTCTAGTGATACATACGACGGCGTATTGTTGGAGGCTACTTCAAATAAATCCAACGAACGGCTTTTTATAATGTTTGGGCACATCTTTATGAAATTATGGTGCCACTAAGAAGTCGATCAAACGTTATTGAAATATCCATACGCTTTGTGATTATTCAGTCAACACTTCTATAAAGTGGTCAAACCTAACAGATTATTCTGTAACTGAATACTAAAAATCAAGCTGAGGGGGAAAATTCTCTTGCCCGAACAGCATCAGAATCAATGCGGTGGGCTATGGATGTTCCAAGGAAAATGTTCACGAGTGGAGTTCAGGAACCCTTGTACATCAAACTCGTAAACTTCCTCTACTTCTAGCCACGACGCCCCATCACTAAGCAAGGTGTAGGTCGGATTTCAATCTGTTGACCGACTTCCCACAAGTCTTTTTAGGGTTCCCAACTACTGTGCGAGTCATCATTGCCTTGTTAGTTGACAATGTGTTGCACTATTTTTCCATGAAGGCAATGTCCCAGAATGTATTCTCTCGAGCACTCCATGCCCTCGTCTTCTTCCACAAGTAGTCGTGAAGGCACGTCTCCTCTTGGGAAGTGCTTGTAGGGATCTCGGTTGAGTTTGAGGCAGATAACATGGAATACCTTGTGGATAGCCAAGCAGTAAGGGAAATAAAGCTTTACAACGTATGTGTCAATATCTCTTGAATCGCAACCAGCCCCAATCACTTATTTGAGCTTTCCACACTCCTATCCCTACAATGAGATGTTTATCGAGGTGAGTACGACGTGATCTCTGCCATGAAATTCAGCATCCATCCAATCCTTTTTGGTCACTTGTTTCATTACCGATTGAGATTTTCCAAGCATCTCACAATTCACAAATGATTTGGAATTCTCATTGCTAAACGCCCCACCTCTAGTGTGTTGCTAATTTTGTTCAAGCCGGTGAGAGTCAATGTAGTTTTATACAAATAAAATCAAATAAGACTTTCCTGACTTGTATACAAGCTCAAAAGTCGACAACTAGACCGCCCAGACAGTGCCATATGGTTTGCAAAGTGTCCCAAGAAGTTGCTCCAGCATCTTACTGATGTGTTTTGTGTGACGTCCGTCTCAAGATGGAAGGACATTGATAGTTGGATCTGGGTACAATAGCAAGTCATGAGCTCTTGTAATAGTTTACCCGTGAAGCTCCCAACCTTGTCACTTGTAATGGTCGAGGGGACACACTCTTTAGTTAAAAAGTATTGTTGATGAACGTCCACCTTATTCCCTCAGTGGTAACTGTTGTAGTGAGAATGAAAGGTGACATCTTTGAGAGCTAGTCGACCATTACGAGTATTATATCAGACCCATATGGTGTGTTGGGTACACTCGTCATGAAGTCTATGGAGATGTCAGACCATGAATCTTTACCTACTGGTTGTGGATGAAGTAAACCTGGATTTTTTGTTCGTTTTGACGTATGGTAACGTGTGTTGCACGTCTTGTACTAGTTTGCAATGTTGGCTTGCATCTTGCCCCACCGGTAGTGCTTTGCAATTTTCTTCAGCATCTTGTTTCTGCTAAACTTTCCACATAGACTTGTGAATTTGTACTCCTCCAATACCAATCAAAAGATTCCACCGCCTTGAGGTTTGTCCACATGATGAATGAATCGCCATTACTATTATGGTTTATCTAACCAAAATTTTGTCTTATCGTACTTGTCAAACTCCTCGTTTTCCTTGGCAAACAAGCTTGTGAGGTACACGTCTTGTTCAATAAGAATTTTGTTGATTTTTTGCATCAGATATATTCTCTAACTCGGAGCATTTGCTTGATTTGTTTTCCCAGGGAATTTGGTCTCATGGAAATCCATCCATCTTTTTTGTTGACGGCTCAAACATGGATGAATCTTTAGCACGTGGTGATTGGTGCTAATGATACATTGTCAACGTTCCAGTTTGCACTGCCAAGTCATGAAAGCCTACACGTCCACCGAAATTCCTTTCTTGTGCATCATGTATTTTAGCTGCAGCCCTCGCAGATTTCCTGACATACGCGTAACCGGTTGTTCTCCACTGTCATTTGTTTTATGCAGACAGATCCAATTTCTCAATGGGACGTGAAAGTGACCATGATGTACCAAGGTCAAAGCATCCTTCTGATTGTAAGATTAGCAACAGGGTCAAAGCGTTTCTTATGGGGTTGAATGTTTCTTGTTTGTTATCTCCCTATATCCAGTTAGTGGTTTTACGAGTGGGATCAGAGAGAGGCGCTGACACTATGACTTAATCGTGTATTTTTTCATAGCACTATAAGTGAAAGTTCAAAGATACCTGGAGATTTCAAACTTTGGTAGGTGTCATCCCATTAGCAACCGCTTCTCCTTTTTTGGGTCCATCCGATTTTTTTTGTCGCCAAATTGTGGCCGAAAATATCCATGGAATAACAACTTACGCCATGCTTTGATGGTTCTCTATGTAACTTCTCTATTGTAAAATCTTGAGAACATTTTGGAGATGTCCACCATGATCATCCGGTGAGCGGTAGTACACCAAGATGTCATCATGATATGTGACATCAAAATTATGGAGGTATGATAAATAAATTTTGTTCATGGCCGCATGTATGTTGCCGGGGATTTTGTGAGTACAAGTTGCATAACTGTGAACTCGAAGGGTCTAAAGTGAGGGAAGAACACCATCTTCTTCATCTCTTTATCGGATACATAGATCTAATGATAGTTGTTGTGTATGTCGGTTTCATGAAAAGTCTCGTTCCTCAGATTTGGTAAGAAAAATTTTTCTCGCTTAAGAAGGGTAGCGGTTTTTTATGGTATGGTCGCTCAACTCCCTATTTTCCATTCACATCTTTATTTCTCCATATGAACTAAAGAAAAAGGTGCAGATGTAGCATATCATGATGTGGATGATGAGAATTACCCATGACGGAGCACTTTGCCTAGTTGTTTTTTCAGCTTATTTCGTGGTCATTCTTACGATAGGTCCCCTTGACCATCCACCTGTTTCTTGGCTTCTGAAGGCCAGTGCTCCATTGTGGACGTAATTCTTGGGGAATTTCATGTCAGAAAACCCCTTCAAACTACTGGAAAACAAGCACCAACTCCTCTAGAAATGCTGTAACCTTTTCAGCAGCTGAGGCTGATGAAGCCGTTGTTGACACTTTTGACGCAGTGATCTGGATTGCTTCCCTTGGCTCAACATGGATTTTTTATGCCAAGCTCTGTCTCATAGTTATTGCTTGCCATGTCCAATGATATCCGCATGGTGCATTGGGTTGTGGCTGTTGCAACGTCCTCTGTGGCTTCCTCATGTCTTGCTTCTAGTAACATTTGCTAAACAGTGCTTCGTTCAACTATAGGCTGCTGTCCCTTTTTTTCAATAATATTCATTAGAATGTGTCACTCCTCCAATCCACTTGTGAGTTAAGCCCTTCTAGGAAATGTTTGAGAACAATTTCTTTTCGTTGCTCATCAAACAAGTCCTCCACAACGTTACATCTTGTCTTTCTCCTACTTGTAGGTGGAGAGGTTTGCGAAATCCCATAGCCTTCCATGAACAGTTTATTCCTCCAACACATTTGTTTAGTCTACAAACCAAGATTTTGGGCCACATTGATACTAGAAAAACTGTGAAAATCCCCTCTATCTAGTAGATTCTGGTATCATTATGTGAAACTTACAATCCATGAGTTGCACTTGTACCAGTATCGATGGTTGGTCATCCTAGTACCCTCCATTGAGCTTTGCCATTTACGAAATGAGATGTTTATGCGCCACCAAATCTTCCGCAATGTGCTATGCTAGCTTCCAGCTTAAGTTGCGTATTTCGAATCACGAGTGTTGATTCACATTACTTTTGCCATGTACCCAGATTTCAACCCAAAAACTAGGAGGAAAAGAAGTTCCGGGCAGCCCTCCTCGTAACATTAAGGGATGTGGATGTTATTAAGGTTATGGCACCTTACAAGCCCTATGGAAGCGGGGCCTGGGAAGTTCCCTTTCAACGCAGGCGGATTTTAGTCGTCCAAACTCATTCACATGTGCAAAACAACATATTGGTGAAGTCAAAAGTGACTCTACTAGATGAAGGGGATGGTTGATGGTCAAGGTTAGCATAGCACATCTACTGGGAGTCAATGGTTGATGGTCTATTTTCCTGAGTCAGCTATGGTGTCGAACAAAAGAGCCCTTTGAGAAACCCCCTCCTAAAATATGGAGAGCCGTTTAAACGTGCAATCAGTCAGCATACAATTTTTTTTTTACCAGCAGGAGCTCCGTTGTCAACTCCTGCCTTCTACCGTTTTCCGAGTCCATTTGTTTCTGTGAATTCCTCCCCTTCCAGCCCGTTGTTTCCATTTCAAATAAATGTGTGAGATGTGTCCACGTTTCCCACAGGTCCAGCATAGTTTTTTGTAGTGATCATTGACAATATTAATCTCCATAAGACTAGACATTTCTATTCAGAAGGTCTTCCTCTGCCACAAATAGAATTATGGCTTTAAATTTCGCATATGAAGTTTTTAGTTTAGTGGAAACATAGTTCCTTGGGATAATTTCACTGATGTTGATGATTTCACAACTATTCCTGGTTTACTCTGCCACATTCAACTGCTGAGCTTAGCATTGTAATGTATGTTGGATTTTGTTTTGTTTTCTGAAGTGTACAAGAAAAAATGCGTAAATTCATTCAAATGAACAGGTTGAGTTAAAGAGTCTTGCCACATCATATTCATCCTCTCGAGAGATAGATTGCCTATTGTCGATGATGTGAGAGAAGTCGCATTGGCTGTTGATTGGGTTCCTCCAATATCTTGTTGCCGTTTGATTTCCTTTTGATTGGACCACAAACTCAATACCGTGCCAAAAAAAAGCGAGGTTACGAGGAAGATTTTATATCAATAATCGCTGAACCTAGTAGTAATCAAGTGCACCTCCAAAATAGTCGACCACCTCCGAACCAGAACTCGTTTAGAGTTTATAGGATCAAAATATTCCAAATACTTCAATCGGATTTTAGGCTCATTCAAGAGTTTTTTGTTCTCTTGGTGATCACTGTTCTTAGTGGACATGCATTATGAAGCTCTTCCATTAGTACAATAATTTTGTAGAGAAGATGGCTATTTAGTCTGTGCCTCCTCCCACCATGTCAGGTGTCGTCCCAATGGGCAATGGTGGGGACGAGGGGGTTGCCGTGTCCCGATTGGAGTTGGGACAGGTGTATAACATTGTATTTGCAGAACGACTTAACAATCAAAAGGTAGATGCATGTGTAGGCCATGAATGTAAGGAAATAAATTTTCACATGAAGAGTTAAGGGACTCTTGTACGTGAGCAACGTTACATTGTTGGGCACGGTTACCGTAAGGATCCAAACGTGTGCACGCATGCCAGATGATAATTTCTTGCATTGAAATAGAATCCTAAATCCTGACCTTAATTCGGTGTTGGATTTTTATGTGGCTTTTATGTTACTCGGGGGAGGGGGGGAGAGAGGTTGTGAACCGGAAGAATAGGGGTCATTGTCTAATCGATCGGTAATGCACAAGAAGGGACAACGGTTGAAATAACCTTATTTCCAGTTTCTAAATTAGGGAAATCTCATTTGTTTTCACTGTGGATGCAGAGTTGAAGTCATTTTTTTGCGGGCATGCACTCCGATGACAAGCACCTGAATCTCAAGTGCATATATGTATGCATGATTGTATTGGCAACTTGTCGCATGTATCATCGAAGGTGAAGCGATGCAGTAATTTTCATGTTATGCTATCACAAGAAACATTGGCAACACACGGGGGCTTAATTTCTAGATAATGAAACCTTGAACACTACCTCATTGAGTAATAGCACTATCAAGACTTGACATAAATAACCATAATATTAACCAGGTTATGAAATCTTGTTACATCTTTTTTTTTTCTACACCCACAAGCATCCCCCAAAACGTCTAAGACATATGAGAGAAGCACTTTTGCTATTCCATCCTCCTAGAAGTATGTCACGTGTTGTGTTCCTTCATGAAAACGTTTTCCGAACATCGAGTTGAGGAATGTCGGAATGGTTGTCGCAATGTATGGGACGAAACGAGCGTATGAATTGCTTGAGAGGTCAGCCTGTTAGAGTCTCTAATTAGGATTTGATATGACAAATTTCAGGATGTTCATCTTGATGTGTTCAATATGAGAATTTGCAGGTCGGTGGATTGATGTCCTTGAGAGGCATTTTGGTTCATCTTAGGGTCACTTTATTCTTCAAAGTTTAACAAATAATCCATGCAAAGAAAATGCAGTCCAGATTGATATGTTGAACGCGTCACTTTAATTCTATCAAACGTGACGTCGGCTATCAAGGCAATTTGTAAGAATACCATCTACATCTGAAAGCAAGAATCCATGTACTGACCATCGATGGGTCACAAGTGTAATGAAAATGGCATCCTCATCTGGATTTCCCGTGTTTTCCAGCAGTTTGATACTCCCACTTTGTAGGCGCAATTTCCCAACCTCTACCAATGTTCAATGGTGTTGAAAAGAGGTATCCATTATATTTTTTTCCTCTTCCATTAATTTTTTTCCATTGCATATACTTCTGACTTCGTTTGAGCCAATCTAAACATCATCCCAATGCCTATTTCACCATGATTGTTCTTCTGGATATTTAGATAACTCTGCTATGAGTCACCCCTCCCTCTGAAGGTTCTTCTGTGAAATTCATGTCTACGTATCGCTTCCCAACCTTGTATAAACCTTCATAAATCCCACCTCATCCATATCCTTGTTCACAACGTAAGTAACCAGGCACATGGTTTCCCCCTCCAAGAGACCCCAATGATTCATAGTTTGATGTCACTAAAGGTTGTAAGGAGCAGTATATTTATAGGAAAAAACTTTTTTAATAGTTTAAAAATGTTTTTACCACCAATTATTCTCTCAAACGCCCTATCCAAGGTTTAAAAAATGCCCCCTCCCTTGTCCGGCGGTTTAAGAACAATAATAGATCCCTTGTTATGTACCAGACATACACGAGTACCTAATACTTGCGTGTGGACGTTATTATCATTACTTTGACGGCCCATCGCATGACGACTTCTGGATTTTTTCATCATCATCCGGCCTAGGGCATTTTGGTCAACTGCCCCATTCGGCGATGTTCCGTTCTCGCAACTTCAGACAACTTTGACCACCTTCCAGAAGTGACAAAAAAAGTGTCGCAAACAATATTGATGTCGTGACATTGTTCGGCCAACTTCTCGACGGCATTGGATCTTCATAAAACCGCGCCTTGATATTCTCAAAGCCCCCAGTTTTCTCAGTGGAGCTTCTTGAAACAGTCACGCACGGTGCGACCTCACACACGTCGCTCGGCTCACACGCCGATGACCCAACATTTCCTCATTCTCATTCTCAGCATTTCCTATGCGTGTTGGATGAACTTGATACTTGTCATTGAAGTACAATTACCGCTGTTTATAAATTTCTCAAGTGTCCCTAATTCCCAAATCGTATTTCACCCCGCATCTTTCCCTGTTCACCATCTACGCTTCCAACAAGCATAACACCTGGTATCAGAGTGCAGTGGTACTGGAGGGGCAACTATCAACTTCGTTGATCTAGAGGACTACCTCGCACGAGTCGAGTGCGCATATTTCACGTCAAGACTTTGCCAACTTTTCCACTACGTCATGATCAGAGCGAGCACGTCCGACGACCAGCAGCAGGTTTTTGGTGACAACTCTGGTGATGGAGGAGAAATAGGCGCACTTCGTGATGCAATCGAATCCCCAAGCAGAGACTAACTCTGGCGTGAATAGTGGGTCTGACGACATCAACAGCCAACTCAGCCTTGGGCTCCGCGAATTAGTGGCAGCCGCCACAGCCAAACTCCACGATCAAAGCTACTGGAACGCCAGGTGGCAACCAACAAGCATGCATCAACAAGGAGCTAACTCAGCAACTGTCGAACTGTCCATGCTTGGACCCACCACGCCGAGAGGTCCTCATGCCAGCTGCTTCCCTGGCTCGTCTGATTATCACACAGGAAATCATCAAGATCGCAGCTGGAAATGGCGTTGCAAGATACTGGTGGGCAGGTGAGACAGATGGAAATGTACTTTACAAACACTGGTGATGTAAGAAACTTCTTAACATGGGTGCGTGATGGCGAGAAATTCTCGACTATGGATGCGTGACGGTGAGTTTGATTGGTCCAAAGCATGAGAGATGATTGGATTCCCAGCCATTGTGTACCTTCATTGTGCAACCAACACCTGATCTAGCAGCTGAACGCCACGATGGAGGCTTTCCGTAACATGAGCCCACGAGAGGCGGTGCCCGTTGAGAAAAATTCTCAACTACTCAGCGAACCTGAAATTCGTCCCGCCATCCCCTCACCGGTCGATCCAGCATATTCAAAAGGACCAATGGTAAGGATGTGGCTGTTGAGTTTGGAGGTGTACTTCACCACTGCTGGGGTCAACAAAGACAAGAAACCAATTAACCTTGCAGCCTCACTTTTGTGTGACACGACTTTGAGCTGGTGGTCCATCCTCCGAACCATCCAATGGCAACAGGAGAATGGTGGGGCCTCATCGGCGGTCCATGATGCCCGTGTCACATCATCTACCGCTGACGTTTTACCCTTGGAGCAGATCAATCCTAACTGGCAAGACGCGATGATGCCACCCAACAATTGGAAAGCTTTTGATCGCGTTATGCTCGTACGCTTTGGACGAATGAAAAATGTGGATGTACCTTGACTACCAGGTGTTGAACGACGCTACCATCAGAGCCGCTACCCTCTTCCCCGAGCCGACAAACCTTTTATCCAACTCCAAAGAGCTAAAATTTTCACCAAAATCGACCTGCGCAGTGGTTATCACTAGAATCACGTGGCAAACACCGACATTCAGAAGACGGCGTTCTGAACACGCTATGGGCATTTCAATTTCACAGAAATACCGTTCGTACTTACAAATACCCCAACGACGTTCATGGCGGCAATGAAAAACATTTTCCGTCCGTACCTCGACGATTTTGTCGTGGTGTACCTTGACAACATCCT
The DNA here is from genome assembly GCA_023375785.1 of Penium margaritaceum. Lineage (NCBI taxonomy): Eukaryota > Viridiplantae > Streptophyta > Zygnematophyceae > Desmidiales > Peniaceae > Penium > Penium margaritaceum. Next base: position 50,503 of record SZWC01006529.1, read on the forward strand.
GGTGCACAGCCCCCCGGGGGAGCACAATGGACACCTTTGAAATTATCTCAAAATATTGTAAACATAGATTTTTTTGGAAAACTATCGAAGTGCGACTTTGGTCGCCATTCAATCGAGTTTTTGGGTCATGTCATCAACGGCGGACGAATTACCATGGATCCAAAAAAAAGTGGCAGCAGTCGCTGATTGGCCGACCCCGACCAACGTTCGAGACATTTGAGTTTTTTTTGGCTTCTGCAATTACTACCGGCGCTTCGTATGAGATTACGCCCGAGTGTCAGCGCCTCTCTCCGACCTCACTCGAAAGAAAAATGAGTGGCGGTGGGAGGACAGCGGACAAGAAGCGTTCGCCACTATGCGGAACGCTCTGACCTTGGCGCCAACCCTATAATAAGCCGATCCAACGATCAACTACGTCATGGCTAAGGATGTTTCAGATCGAGCCACCGGTGCAGTCCTTCTACAAGACCATGGCAATGGAGAGCAACCAAATGCATACATGTCAAGAAAACTACGCAGAACGGAACTCATCTACGACGTACACGAGAAGGAAATGCTAGCGGTTGTACATGCATTTAAGACATGGCGGTGCTATCCGGAATGCCGCCGATGCATCGTGCTTACCGACCACCATGCGCTAAAACATTTGAAGACACAGCCAAACCTGGGTCGACGTCAAACCCGATGGATGGAGTTCCTCAAATCTGGGTTCGACTACGACATTAAGTACTGGCCAGGCAAAACCAACCCAGCAGACGTCTTCAGCCGCCGACCAGATCTGATGGCTGAGACAGCAACGATACAGCTGTAGCGAGATCCGTATCTCGAGCAGGTGTTCACATGAGGCTACGACCAACATGGCGGATACGACAAGGCAAAATTCTGGTACAACGCACCCTATTGACGACGACGATTCACTTGCCAGGTAGTCATTCCCCCGAACGATGAACTCCGCCATATGCTGCTCGAGGAGTGCCACAACACCGGTCCAGGTGGTCATTTAGGAGAAGAAAAGACGCTGAAGAAGCTGGCAAAACACTACTGGTGGGACAAGATGGAATCCAACGTGGCCAACTTCTGTAAACTCTTCGACACGTGTCACAGACAAAAATCCCGGCGCACACTGCCACCCGGATTTCTGTAGTCGTTCCCCATTTCGACAGAACCATGGAACAACATCTCCATGGACTTCGTCATGGGTTTACCAGTCACACCCAAGGGATATGATGCAAAGGTCTTGGTGGTTGACAGATCTTTTAAAATGCCGCAGTCTGTTCCGACTACGACCACTATCACCGACGAGGGAACAACACGACTGTTTTTAAATCACATTGTGCGGCTACACGACGTGCCGAGAACCATCGCGAGCGACAGAGTCGGTCGATTCACTAGCCGTTTTTGGCGCGAACTGATGACTCACTACGGCAGTCGGATCCAGCTTTCAGCGGCCTTCCATCCCCAAACTGGGCGGACCAACCAAACGCTCGAACAACTTCTTTGAACATTGAACGAACCTCATGGGACAGGTTGAACACAAGAACTGCCAACCGCTGAAATTACATGCAATGCGGCGATCTCCACCACAACGGGTAAAACTCCGTTTGAAGTGGTGTATGGAAAACTTCTAGCCCCGCCAACCGGACTACAGAACGAGAGCAACCTTACCGTAGTTGGCGTCCAACACCGTGACTTCTCCACCATCTGGGATGAAACACGGTAGACACTTGCGAAGACGCAAGCGGCGATGAAATGAGCAGCTGACTAACATATCTGCGACGATGTTTTTGCCATCGGCGACGAAGTTCTTCTCAGCTCGACCAACGTCAAACTCCGTAGAGCTGATTGTTCAAAACTCAAACCTTGATGGTTGGGATCATTTGAGATCAAGCGCATGTGCGCAACTCAAACTCCCCGACACCATGCACATTCATCTGGTGTTTCATATCAACAAAATCAAGCACTATAGAACTGAAAAAAATGATAGAACTTCCCCAGTAGGGAAGTCCCTCCCCCTCCTCCCGTACAAGTGGAAGAAGACACAGAGAACGTCATCGAAGACATCCTCGGCCATGGACGACGTGGAAAAAAATATAACATCTTGTCAAGTGGCACGGCTACGACACCGCGCATAACACCTGGTAACCTCCGAGACGTCAATCACCTCATCGACAGATATAACCTCCGTCACCGGGCCACATCTATGGACGCGCCAGGACGTTGCGGCTAAAAGGGGGGAAATTGTTACATACCAGATGTACACGAGTCCCTAATCTTTCAGAGTGGGCACTTCTGTCATTACACAAATAGCCCACCACGCATCCAAACCTCGAATTTAATCCCGAAGGTTGAGAAAAATTCCTCCAACTACCCTCACCATCCGGCGAACCTTCTCGCACTTTCAGACAACTCCGACCACTTTCGAGAATCATCGACAGAAGTGCCACAACCTTTCGGTTGACTTCTCGACACATCGAGAAATATCTAGATCTATAAAGATGCATCTCGCATCTTCGCCGTCGATCCTCGAAGCCCCCCGACTTCTGGGCGGAGCTTCTCGAGCCCGACCACTCACGGCGTGACTCCACACGCGTCGCTCGCCGATCCACCCAAAGACCCCAACTACACCTCATTCGTAACTCGACACTTGTATATATATATATGTATATATATATATATATATATATATATATATATACATACATACATACATACATACATACATACATACATACATACATACATACATACATACATACATACATACATACATACATACATACATACATACACACACACACATATATATATATATATATATATATATATATACATACATACATACATACATACATACATACATACATACACACACACACATATATATATATATATATATATATATATATATATATATATGTTCGATCATTTCGACACTTGTCATGGAAGTACACTTACCGCTAATCGTAAATTGCTCTAGTGTCCCAACTTCTCAATGGTGTTCTGTCTCGCAACTTCTACCTGTTCTGTTCATCATCTACGCTCTGTTCGGCATAACACGATGAATGTAAGAACATGAATTTCCACTCGCGAGTTCTAGGGACTCGTGTACGTCTGGGACATAACAGTAACAAGTGGCACGGTTTGATTAGTTTTAAATAGCAAAACTTTGTCTCATTGAATTTCAATGGCAGGGCGCGCTTCAGTTGAGGCTCCAAAAGCGGGATTTATCTGATTTCTGCTTAATTCAAGGGTAAGATTCAAGGGTTGTGTTGGCGCACAGCCCCCCCCCCCCCCCCCCCCCCCCCCCCCCCCCCC
>SZWC01006529.1:70975-122576 GCA_023375785.1 Penium margaritaceum
GGACGAGGAGGACGAGGAGGACGAGGAGGACGAGGAGGACGAGGAGGACGAGGAGGAGGAGGACGAGGAGGAGGACGAGGAGGGTGAGGAGGACGAGGAGGGTGAGGTGAGGACGAGGAGGGTGAGGTGAGTACGAGGAGAAATGTATGGGGGGATTGGGGGATGGAGGGGGGAACAGACAATACGCATCATCCTGGCCAAGCCGTTGGCACCGATTCGTACTTTCGTACCTTGTAGCTCTGCTGTCGATGCTCCTGTCACCATGGTCCGCTGAAATTTGCCCATTCCACGTACAAATTGTCAATGCAACACGGGCCAGTCGGAAATGCCAGTGGAAAGCAGCAGCTCGAGCAGTATACAGTTCTGCCTAGCCTCGCGATGCAGAAACTGCTAGTGCTCCTGCTGTTCAAATGAGAGGGGGCGCACAGAGCACCAAGCAGAACATGTCGTGGCGCAGTCGCACGATACTACGACTCCACTGACGCTACCATTCCTCATCCGCCTGCGATCTGTTCATAGCTGCGAGCAACGTGCGGATGGTCACGGAAGGAATCGGCGTTGGTCCAAAACGGGCGAGATTGAGCGTGCAGTGGTGACGGCCCCACGTGGGACTGCGTGGATCTGGGTGAGATGTCGCCTCGCCCATGTGGTCTTCGACCCACCTCGTTCGTGGAGGGATGGTGATGAGAGGCTGAAATGGGTAACAGACTAATGTTGGTGTCGTGACGACGCAAAAAAAACCCATCGACAGAACAGGGGTCCACGGACATGGGCTAGCGTTGACTGCGCGAAGTGGGAGAAGACTCTGCAGTCCCACACACTTTCAGTAAATGAAGCATCGCAGAAGGGCTACATGATGACGCCATACAATGGGTGGGTTTGACTCGGCGTCCCACTTACCAATGTTTGACGTGAGAAAATTCGAGAGTGTCCAGGAATCCGACCTCGCCAAAAACATGACCAACCCTTCTCCAAATGGCACTGTACTACGCAATACCCTACAGGCGCTGATTTAAGTTGAAACCTCTCCAATTTGAGCGAATTTGTAACTTTTTTAGACATGGACATGGAAAAGGTGTCCAAGTCTGATAGTTCGATTTCAGATGGTTCGAATGTCTTCCTCAATCCATGCTTCCAGTGATGTCGCACCTGAAGATCGTTCACATGCGCAAGCCAGACATGTCCTACACGAATGTGATCATCGCGTTCAAGTCAGAGAGATTTCCATAGATAGGACCTCTTTCTTAAACCTGCAAGGGAAGAATCACCTAAGAGAAAAAGCCATCAAATACAGAGAGTGTAGCAAGTTCCAAACTTGAATTCAAATGAGTGGAACGTGCGCCACCTTACCAAAGAAGCCCATAAGAGCTTTTTTTTCTATAATTTCATGTCTTTGAAGACATCAAAGGTTCCAACCCTCCCTTTTCTTGGACTAGTTTAAGCACGTAAGTCACGACGGTTAAGGGTTTTGTACAACCCAAACAACTAGGTCACTTCTAAACGTTTCTATGAGGCCATTCATCATCATTACAAGGAATAGTTAAAATCAACCTTAAATATATGATGATTCATAGAGATTGGGACAAAAGGATTTTCCCACCCTAAATTCTTTAAGATAACATGTTATACTCAACACCATCTTTGGAGTCACAAAAATAATTTAACATTTCACATTAAGCAAAACATGAACCATCAACATGGCATTTGAGATAATTTTTTAGTGTAAATTTTGATTTTACTACTTCCAATATCAATTAAAAGGTCACATTGTTGTTCATCATTCACCATCACATATTTCATGGCTAATTCTAATAAAATAAGCTAACCACACCTACCTATAATTTCCATACAAAAGCACCATTTTTTTTGGTAAAATATTCCCCATTCAGAATTCAGCACTTATGAATCAGATAAAACTAAATTGAGACAAGGATGCAATTTACCATATTTTCATGAAACCTGTAATGATTTAACACAACAAAGGTCAAAAAACCTCAATAAAGGTGATACATCATGAGAGTAATACTATCTTTTTCTTCCCTCTTCCTCTAATTATTCCAAAAAAATTGTTAAGCGTTCAAATGAACTTCACGACAATGAATCCCATCTCCACATCATGCCATGAAATGCTTTTGACACGTATCAATTCTTTCAACATTTATATCAACTGAAAACATACTTCATGAACATACACAGGTTTTTTTAATTGAAATTAATAACATAGCTTTCATAAAGCTCATTTTATAGCCTAGGTGCATCGTCTTGCGAACCAACTAGCCTTGAAACAAGCATCTTATCCCACTTATTTTATTTTACATTTTCAATACATTATTAGTTTACAAACTTCTAAAGCAAACTAATGGAGCCTTATGAGATGAAGTGGAATAAAAGAAAGATCCTTAAGGATTTTGACCTCAATCATGTACACAGTCAACAAAACTCATAAAATTGATACATAATGCTTATGTATTATATAATTCCACTATCAAAATGATAAAAACTAAATACGTTCCTTCTTTGGTTTCTTTCATCCATGACCTTAATGAAATTCACGTTTTCATCCCTTATGTCACTTATTCACAAGAACAAGGCTCAGCATGCCACACAAACATTAGAAGACATTACAAAACGTTCATATGGATTCAGTAAAGGAAAAGCATTAGTTGAATGATTCCTTTGCTTTGGGTGAAATGATGGATTCATGTAGATTAAGGTGGGCACGAATCCTTTCTATCACAAGAGAGTTCATCAATAATCATTCACCCTTTAATGCAACCTAAGAAAGGTTGAGATCTTCTTCTAAACCTATTGAAGACACATCTAGTAAATGACATGTGTCCTCTTAAAAACCTCCTCCATGATCTAAAATCATGTTCATTTTTGCATATATGTATATATTAAAACTTTATCTCTCTTTTTCAATATATTGCATGTTCACAAAAAATATTTAGAACATAAATAGATCCTCCCATGTAAATTTTGAATCATTTCATGTATGTTGGATCATAAGACTTTGTATCCAATTTCATTTCATATCCACATTTTTCACTTACAATAACGCATTAAAAGATCAAAATCATTGCTAAAAAGATAAATTTATTAAAACATGAATATTTCCACAATGCATGACATGTGATTAATCACATCAGTGACGCCAAGGTTCATTTGAAATTTTGAAAACCTCCTCAAAAATTCACCGTTTTCACCCCCATCAATCCGCATGCTTGTACATAAATATCATGACGCACTTGACAGATCATTAAAAAATTTAGGAAAAATAAATCCCATAAAATTGATTCTTATCTATACTTGTGGTTTAAAGCTAATATTTAATCATATTCAGGTGGATCATTACATTTTAGTTATCTCACAATATCCTAATCTTGTTTGGCTTCATAGTTAACAACTTAATATTTCATAGAACAAAAAATCCCTCTACTTTTCACATAGTGTTATTCTATTATTCCCCTTAATCTCTGTCTCTGAAAGCCTTGATATCAATGCATCTTCATACTTTTGAAATGGGCGTACAATGTTGGTTCAAGCTCTCATATGGTGAAGAAAACACCGTATTTGGAGCATTGTATATAAATTTGTGGATATTACGGTGAGTTCCTAAGTCCACATCTCCTAGGCATTGTCTAATGTACAGGGCACATCAATTCTAGTAGCTAGCCCTGAAGCAGGCTAAAGGGCTTGGTGTGTAATATAGTGTGCTAGCATACGCAAGAGGGTTGTGCATGCTTATTATTAGTAGTAGCAGGGAGGGGAGCTACCTACTACACAATACGGCACAACATCAATAGTCAGGGAGTCCTCTTGTTGACTAGGAAATAATTATACAACTTAAGAATGAAGCTTCCACTACATCATCAACCACATGTATGAACCTTGAGCCCTTCAACCTGCATAGGCCAATCTGGTATAAGCCATGAGAGGCTCTTGATCAACATCTCTAATGCATAAGCATGGCAACAAAAACTATTATCAAAGAAAAGCCTGAAGGACAAGCAACCTCTTTGTGAAGCTCCAAATGAAGACCTAATAAAGATTCCTATAGGAGAAAGGTTCTCCTTAGTATAACAAGGATGCCAGTCACTGTGTGAAATATGAGAAGCTTTGCCTTATAGGAAGGTTCTCCCAAGAGGTAGGAAACATGAACCGCATAAATGAAGCTTCTCCTCAAGGTGGTCAAATAACTAGTTCCACAAGTATAAAAGATTAAGCTCCTCTCACTTCACTTTTGTATCAATGTTTTGCAAGCACTCGGCTCTACTCAAACCTCTGACATTACATCTTAGGACCAAGACTTTAATCGAGAAACATCAATGTCCATTATAATCTGGGCCAGGCCCACCAACGTAGGTGGTGGCTACCCCGAAGGCCATTAAACCCAGAGAATAAGCCAAGACCCTTGCCACATCACCATACAAGGCCTAGGAAGGCATTTCCCCCAAATGGGGCAATAGTGGTTCTAGTCTACTCTTCGTAGGGTTTCATGTACCATAGGTGAACTCTGCATTAATCAACATTCCATTTTTCCCATCCTATTATTTTACAAGCTACACTAGTGATCGCCCAAATATCCTATAAGCAAGGGTCCTAGCCTTTGCTCCTTGTCACAAAAAACAACATGGTCTCAAATCTGCAGGAGGTGCTCTCAGAATTTTGTAAGAATGGTAGAAATAGACTATAATGGTGGTGGAGATGTTCTGCACTAGCCATGTACAAGCGCTAAGCCTAAGGTAGAGATGACCCCACTTCACGTGTGTAAGTATTATTTCACTTGCATAGAAGCAAGAGGAACATGGAAGAGGATAATGCCTTTCCTTCACTTCATGATAAATCGGTTTTGCATGGAATGTGCATGGGCGAAGATCAAGGGCATCGTATCACTAACCAAGCACAACGCAAAGCCATATTGGCGCAACACTTAGCTAAGGAGGCACAACTTATGGCGTAGCAAGACGTCACAACACGTCAAGATTTGTAGTAAGAGAGGGGCTCCTTAACGTAGCAAATTATCACTAAAAAGCTCCTTTGTCAACAGGACAAGCTTACCCATGGAGGTCAAACATCATAGATGGAACACATGTGCCTCAGAAAGTTGAAATCATAAAAATGTTAGTAACATCTCACATGGACTCACCAATAATGGATTCAATACTGGCAGCCCTTACACCAACACCAACAACAACAACAACAACAACAACAACAACAACAACAGATGCAATGGCAACGATGTTCACAAGCATCTTCCGCACATCAACCTAAGGTCATCCCTCCTTGAGTCGTTTAACCAACCATGTATCCATAGATGCTGCCAGCTACACCACTACATGCATCAAGCACCAATGTCGTAACCCTTTACGGCACAAGCACCAGACCATGTGAGATTAGTACTACCACCACATGTGACTCAATCTACAGCACCAGGCTTTGTTCCAAACCCTCAAGCGACTGCACAAGGCAAGGCGTATCAAGACTAGGAGGACAATGTGTGCCAAACAACAACCTCAATACATCTAAAAAGATCAAGGGTGACTAATTTGATGGCAAACCATTTCCCCAATGGATAGAAAATTTAAAAGAAGTCTCTTAGATACACGACAACTAGAATCTTTACAACAACTACTACACACCACCACCTCCAAGGTCACTGTCAACTGTGGTGGCGAATACAACTACTTCACGCCAGTTGCTTTCATGGTTTTGGGTGATCATCTAAATCCTCACATTCAGCAAGCCACATTCGCAATGTGTGGTCCAACCTTTTAAGAAATTACATGTCTAATGACTCTACTTTCCAATCTCACATGATGATGGAACATTCACACATCAACCTAAACAACAATGAAAACATTCAAACCTTCATTAACAAGGTGAAGTCGCTCTGGGATCAACTCGTAATAATTGATGGTCCTGTCTATAAGATTATATTTGTGCATTTCTCATTAATGGAATGACTAGGTACAAGGACGGAGATTGGAAGGTACTCAAATAAGCATGAAGCATACATAAGTAAAATTCTTCTAAATAAGAAATGTGACCAATAGCTGACAAAAGAAAAGGAAATCATTTTCTGCAACGTAACGTATCAAGGATTTGAGCACTGTCATGTCTACCCCTCAACCCTCGTGGAACAACAAGTCCACCAAGAACTATGCATGCACCCATTTGTTTCCCCAGACTGCACCAAACACCAATAGGCGCATTGCGTACGACATGAATGTAGGGATACATCCTGTAATTGAGTGTAAGTATTATAAGAATATTCGACAGATGAAGCAAGAGCCCAGAAAACAATATGGGATGAGGATCAAGCAAGGAGAAAACATTGTTGCAAAGTAATTAATTCAAGAGGAAATTGTGAGAAGAACTTAGCTCAAGGTTCATTGTGTTATCTTAGGATAAGGAACTAGAGGGAAACGTAATAGTTTGGATACACAAGATCACTGTTACAACTCTCAGACAAACACATTGATAAGATATTATGCTCAAGCTATGTGTCATACCTGGACAACGGGTTCACTTCCCATATCAGAAATAATTAAGTGGGCCTACAGGCTCTTGATAGTTACTTAACAAACATCGTAATACTGGCCAACAAGAGACATCTAACTATTTGGATCAAGGGAGAGGTGACTACAACTAGGTACAATGGAGGAGTTGTGCCGTGGACCTCTAAGTGACAACACATTATCACGCTTAATAACGCAAAAGTTGAGTCTATGGCAGCCACTTCATAATCAAGAACATTCTCGTGCATATGCCAAGCATGGCAGTAGTTCCCGAAGCTTGCTCCCTGCTGCTACCGCCACAAAGCGAGGGGGAGCAAGCACAAGGAGCGTTCTTTGTATTTGGCAATCATGAGTTGAAGAAGGCAAATATGGCAAAAGCAAACGTGAACCAGCGTGGGAGAAACATGCCTCCTCAATCTTGTAGCAACATCCCTCCTTCCTTAAAGATTTTCCAGTTAAAACTTTCTAATTAGCAGTTGGCATCGCCAATTTTATGATAAGAGGTGGAGGTGTTGTCAAATTCAAAAGGAGAAAGGAGGACGTACAAAAAGTAGATTGTAACGTCATTGAAGGAAATCAAAGGAACAAGGTCCCTCACCAATAAAAATAGTTGAACGCCCTTGATTTTTCTCGACAAATTGACAGTGACCACCACTCTAAAAATGATATAAAAAACAACGGTTTTTAATTCAAAAAGAGTGGCCACTTAGGACTAAAATGGGTTTTCTAGCATAAGATTAATGATAAATCGGCTGTGAATCCTAAAAAAGGGTGCTTGCAATTCAAAAGTCAATACACACTCAAGAAACAAATTTTCTAGCATATTCCCCAACTCTACACCAGAAGGGAAAACGTAAGAAGAAGCGAGTAAGCAAAACCAACATGCAAAGCCTCATCCTCATGGAGATCCAAGGGTATTCCTTTTGAATTAGGCAACAGATAATTTTATTCAATGGACCATACTCAACCGTATTATGTTTTGATATCCTAGCTTGTTGGAATCACATGTCAACGGCAAAACAATAAGCCAAAAAGTGGTATTATCATCAACAAATGAGGGAAGTGATTTCTTCTAAGCTAAGAAGCCAAAATTATCTTATTCCCATAAGTTAAACCCTCAAAACATTTGACTTGGTTGTAGTTCCTCAATGAAGATTATAAAAGTCACCATAGGAAAGTTTTGTACGCAAACACACATTAGACATTTTTTATCACCAGTGCACTAATTGAGGGGGAGTGTTGAGAGTTGCGATTATTGTGTTATTTTCAAGCATCATTATGGTAAATAATACATTTCATTTGAAGAATTCAAGGAAAGTTACAAATTTTACAATGAATTCTGGGGTTCATATCTACTAAGAATTTCCTCTACTATTGGCAAAATAACTTATTGTAACGATCCTTGAAACTGGCTAACCAGCTCGGTGTGTGATATAGTGTGCAAGCATTCAAAAAAGGGTTGCGCATGTCTCTGGTTAGTTTTAGTAGGGGAGAGAGCTACCTACTACAATATAAAACATAGCTATGCTGGTTAGGGAGTCCTCTAGATCATTGGGCAAGAATCATGCAACCTGGGCATGAAGCCTACACTATATCATCGGCCACATACATGGAGCCTTGGTCCTTCAACCTTCATGGGCCAATCTCCTACAAGATTAAGGAGGCTCTTAACGGATCTTATGCAGCAGCATGTCACGATAAAAACTTATCAAAGATTAGCCTCAAGAGCAAGCAACCTCTTTTGAGGCTTCACCCAAAGACCTGATGAAGCTTCCTAATGAGGAAGCTTCTCATGTATAAACCAAGGAAGCCAATAATGACTCTCAAATACAAAAGCTTTGCCTGAAAGGAAGGTTCTCCAAAGAGGTTGAAGACTTAAACCACCCGAAGGAAGCTTCTCCTTCAACTGTTCAACTTGCCATGTTCAGAAGTATTAAAGACAAAGCTCCCCTCAAGTAACATTTTTTAAGCATTGATCTTTGCACAACTCACTCTGGAGCCTAAGACCATGACTCAGTTGGATGTCCCTAAAAGGATCCTATATGCGTGGCAAGGCCTGCCAACCTAGGTGGAGGTTGCCCTGGAGGCCATTCAGCTTAGACATTATAGCAAGACCCTTGAAACGATGTCCTAAAATGCCTACTAAGGCATTCCCTTTAGTGGGCCAGCAGTTTTGTTAGATTAGCCTACGTGGGGTTTCATGTACCATTGTGGTACTTTGTAATGATCAAGAATTTAGTTTTCCCATCCAATGTTTTCTACTTATTTTATGTACTGTTGTACAAGATGAACAATTTATCACTCAACGATCTTGAAAGCAAGGGTCCTAGTCGTTGGTCTTATCATAAAAAACATTTAGGTGGAATGCCAAAATATAGAAGGTTCCAAAGTTTCATAGTGGTTGGAGGACATAATGGTATTTTTTATGAATACATGTGTCAAACAATCAATGTGTTGTGATGAATGGATTTTGAAATCTGTCAAAGTATAAATACATGAGTTCAAATTGAGATGAGTAGGTGGACTTAATGGAACCCTTGAGAGAATTCTAAATATATTTTTTCTAAAAGCATATTAACATGAATACTAGTCTCAAAGAGATTGTTGGCACATCAAAATTCAAACATAGACATGTGAGATGGCTTTCATTGAAACCATGCCGTGCTCATTTTTTTCTCCTTCGTATAATAAAAATCAACATTTTGGTGAGAATTTGCCACATCTCCACGGTGATTTAAGAGTAACTAAGCGAGTGAGAATTTATCTTCAGACTTGTTAGTAAAGTTGAGGTTTCCACGTTTCACACACTTGGCCCTCATTTGAATTTGGAACTTTTAGAGGCATGGGAAGGCCATATTCAAAGAGCATGTAAAAAATGCACGATTTTCAAGAAAAAAAAGTTATTTTGATGTCGCATGGCACCAAAAATCAACGTGTTTACATTGTTTGAAATAAAAGAAGAATCACAAACCCCTCTCTGAAGGGGTTTGTGAATCGTCTAAAACATTGCGAGGGATTTGAGTGGGGGTTCTATAACACTTCATGTAATGAAAGGGAACCTACTGGGCGATGCTACCACGGGGCGTAATACGAGCTTGTGCAAAAATAAAAACTTGAAAACTCCATTATAATCTTGAGTCGTCTTTGAAAGTGCTTTTAATACGTGGATATGGTTTATCTTCCAAAAAAAGTGGAAATTCCAAATAGTCTCCCTATTTCAATGAAGTAAGTGGCCTTGTGTTTTCTTTTCACACGCAAAACCTTATTTTCAAGTTAAGGGTTTCTTAAAAAAAACATTCAGGCTTCACCTGCATAAGAAAAGAAATCTCTAAAACCGTGATTGAGGGTTTGCAAGTAAAAATGGACAAGTGGCCCATCCTTCGATCGAGATATACACAACGGTGGGGGTGACACACATCTCTCCCATAGCTTTGCTCGATCAATGACTCATTTCAATGATTAGGCATGGCCATGAAATTTTATATTGCGTTCATTTTTTCTTATTATGGAAGCAACTTTTAAATTTTGACTCATGGATACCTCAGATTTCTGTTTAAGGTTCGCTAGACATGTGAGCTCATACGCTAACGGGAAATTGGGAAGGATAAATTTGTGAGAGGTGCCTTGTTCGACCCCCCTCTTGATGCGGACTGCCTCCTGTTGGAAGTCGTAGCTATAAGATGCTATAGCGCCTCCTCATTGTTCGGAGAGACTTGTTTTGTGGGCGCATTTTAATCGGATGTCCATATGAGGGCCGGAACGGACATGTGGATGGCTGTCAAAATCACGTGGGGAGTATTGTTCAGCGAAGCCGATGGGTTTCCGAAACACGTCACCATAGGTGGAAAAAATAAGTTTCATCGCAAAAGACAACGTCGTGCGTGGATCCCGATGCGTGCTCTATGGGCACTATTTTTTTAACCGGAGATTAAAATTTATATGTACGAGAAACTTTGTCGAGCCTGCTGAGAAAACAAAAAGGTCTCCGTCGATTTGCGTCACTGTCTACTCGGTCGCTTGAACAGTATATGCGAGGCAGGTTTCCGACGATAGCAGGACCTCGCATATGTGCGGCCTGAAAATAGGCATAAACTAGACATAAAAGTCCGAAGTCGACATTTATAATTTACTCGCAACCGGAACAGGCACTTACCATCGTCGTGATCTCGACTCGTCACCTCGCGTCTAGGCGAGTCGCATACCAAGCAGTTCGCATATAGTTGCCCAATTGGGATAGAAAATACTTGAAGCTATAGTAGCATCAAACTATTCAATTGATAGCCTTCTTAAAGAAAAGTTAGTAAAAACAGGTGATTCGAGATTCATTGAGGAGGAGAGACATCAGAAGTTTTTCAATGATATCAAGTATGTGCTCGGATTCAGTGGAGGTAAGAACTTTTGAATATTTGAGCTCTGTTCAGCGGAGTGGACCTGAATGTTTGTAGTTCATGTCGATGACGTACCAGTGCATAGATTAATTTCGCTTAGGTTTGTCCTGTTCAATGAATGTGGAACGCTTTTTCGGTTTTTCTCTTCGAAGTTTCAGGATTTGTTTGCGAGTCTTTCGTGACGCGTGAATCGGAAGATGTGTTCTGTCGATCTCGAGGGTCAGGTCGGCAGCAACAGCAGTGGTAGCAGCGGTTGTGGGCGGCGTCTCTGCCGCCTTGTACCTCCCGAAGTCGTTCCAACGCCCGCCCAATCCAGCCGGGAGGCCGGCGGACCTCCTCCTTCCGTCGACGGCAACGACGCCAGTCACAATGGTCACGGCTGCGAATGGGTCCATGCGAATGCGAGTCCCGCTCGACATTTCGCTGACATCATTTTTTTTACTCTCCTGGACGTTTCTTTCAACGAAACTGGGGCTTTCCCACCCACTCCTCAGTGGCCATCGACCGACGCTGTCCGCTATTTCAAAAGGCAGTCGAGACAATCAAACAGCCTAAACCGGATACTGGTAATCGACCGAAGTAGCACTCAAAAACACTCGACCGAACTACTTGCACGAACTGTAGTGAAGGGATAAGTACGTTCTGACTGAAGGGTTTGCATCGAGCGAAAGTGCGAAAAAGTGGAGGCAGATTATTGCTACGCCGTGTGAAGAATACTGTCCGCCACACAAGTCGCGCGTCTTCGCCCATAACCATCCACCGTGGGTGACGACTCGGGTCGGGGAGACGCGCATGCCCACTCACCCTCTTTCAGCTGTGGCCATTCCACAGCCGGTTGACCGGGCTGGTGAAGTGAGCGCGGAGTGCCTGGCGGCTGAGTTTCGGCAACCACGCGCGAGAGAACCCGCATGAATAAAAGACATTCCTACAGCGTTCTTTAAATCTTCACACAACGATTTCCGGTTCCTGTAAGAGAAAACATCTGTATCCTGAAAACAATGTAGCAAACCAATATGTCGAGCGTGCCCTGGGAATACACAAGTGAACATGGTTGCAGTGGCTCACTCCACAAATATATCAGGCGTCCGAATAAGTCTACTGGAGGAAATGAAATTAATTTATCAAAAGAGGTTGTTATGGGCCTTCGATTCAAAGTAAAAAGAGCCAATCCATCATGTACCAGTCGTTTCAGAGTGTAATCTGGCAAACATGAGTGGTACAAATCACCAATGATCGTGCATTTCCAAGCATGCCTCTCTAGATGACAAACAAGCGCACAAAATTTCAACCAAGCGCAAGAGAACGCACATTTTCCAGTGAAGAAATGACAACCTGAAACAACAGACCCAAAATGTTCGTTTAGCGCAAACACTACCAAGTCACCAACAAGAGATCACAAAACGTCGCATACCTAAAGAACATTTTTCAGTTTTCTCTCCTCAATAGAATATATTGTATGATATAAACCAGAAAACTAAATTATTTCATATCCTTAACGAAACATGGCCGTATTGAGATACATTTACACTAGAAGCCTTTTTTACATGGACAACAACATGAGACCAATGGATATTTTTGTTGCTACCCTATTTCCTTATGAATAAGATTTTTTTATACTTTATGTTCCAATAATAAATTTTTGTTTCGAAATGAAACTTATGAACATAAAATGAACGAATTTATATTCTACAGATCTTTCAAACAATTGAAACTCTTTATTTTGTTAAAATACCTTTGTATTCCATTCAAAAGTGTCTATAACAACAAATAAATGTGCCTCTGACGGGACATATCGTGTCCTATCCTCGAAATAATAATTTTAATTGATTCACATAGGTACGGAAAATACTTTCTTTTCACAAAAGGTGTCAATTTGTTCTAAAGAAAATTAGGAAATAAATCATTAAGGAGTAGAATATTCCATTACAAAAAATTATTTATAATACCTGAAATGATATGATATAAATATTAACATTATATAAACTATTCATTTCTTTATGATTTATTATAATCCTTATCATCGGGGAAAATGAAGACAATTTACTCACCAAATAACTTATAAAAACCTTGCTACAAAATGATTTTTCCATTGGTATTATTTTGAATACAAATACATAATGAAGTCCCCAGTAAACTCTCTATTTTATAAATCTAAACATTTTACAAATATTTCAAGGTACGTCTAATATATTAAATCTTAACAATATAAATAGATGATGAAAATAAGATGAATAAATTCAATTTTAACAACTATAAAAAAATTAAAAATTAAACACACACAATAAATCGACCAATTTTTTTTCCATAGAAATAATAAAATAACCCTTAACATATACTTTCACTATCTTCCTTGCATCTCTTTGCTTTCTTAGGTTCACACATTCTAGAACTTCCCATCTATAAATTATGAAAGCATCACATTATAAAATAAAAAACTTTTCGAAGTAGTCCATTTACTTTAATTTTGCATAAATGCAAAAATCTTGAAATCTTTTAGCTTCTCAAACAAAGTTCCTCCCATAGCCAGCTGTTAAAAGTCTTACAACAAAAAAAATGAAATGAGACCTATGAAAATCTTAGAATTCTAGCATTGTTTCTTAGTTCACATACCTAAATTGTGCTCCAAAAAACAACACAAAAAACGTTCACCCTAACCCCACTTTGGTTATCATAGAAAAAAAGCAATCTCTTCATATGTATGTCTCCCCATGGTCATGTTCTTTAAACCTTTTGTAGCTCACCTTTGTTTTGTTCTTTTCCATCTTTAAACTAAATTACTAAAGATATCGATCTCAATAACATGAAGATACTGCCAAATTTTGTGATCTCATGTGAGGGATGTGGCTTTGTCCATAACGAGTGGAAAGTTTTGTGTGGCACTTCATGTACATGATTTGTGTTCAAGCAAATGGTGTGTTCTGCTTTGTGCAATGATAATTTGTGAGCTCGCCAAACGAGTACATACATTTGTTTGTTGCCTTGCCTATTGCACACATTCATGCACTTACATAATGAACACACATATGTTTTTACCTTTTTTAGAACCACCAAAAAACATTTATCTCACACCAACATATGACTAGTTCTGATGGCGTTATTTCAAAATAGAGAAAACTCAAGAATACTAAAACCATTCAACTCTAAGTATTTATTTGGAAGAAAATATCCTTACACCTCAGGTTCAGAGACCAAACTCGCCAAACCCCCATGGCTGTCATTTTGAGTGTAAGTCGCCCCGCCTTTCATTTTTTTATCACCAAAAGCCTCGTCTAACCTTTTGAATCACAAGAGACCCCGTAATGACCCACGAGGTGTATTGTTTTGTTACAATATACCCCAACATGAGGGTGTATAACAACATCACAGTATACCCCATTTTGCATTTAGTCATTTATGGCATTTTCAACATTGTTTATATTTCTCGAAAGACATCCTATGTAACAGGTCTAAGAGCTCCTATCATTGGATGTTCTTTAATTTCTCTCATGTTTGTTTTTTGAAACCCCTCATCTAAAAAATGTTGTACAATGTATTGGCCCACCCCCCCATTTTTGGAAGGTATTGTTTACTTCCAAAAACTATTTGATAATAATATCATTTTTTAGTGGAGTGACACTAATGAAGTTGCAAAATGGAAACATCAAGATGATGACCATGTAAACCAATGGGATACCCCGTCACCGACCCTCGGGCCGCAGGGTGTCTTGAGATAAAAGTGTTGAATTCAGGTTTTTGGAGATCACAAATCAGAACACAGGGTTTATGGAGAGTATAATCCTTTAAACAGAGTTCATGGCATTTTCAAACATCCCGAACAGTGTATCTCGCAACATTATCAATTTCTTTGCTAAATATGTTGATTTTACCTTTATCCAAATCATTTTTTGCATGTTCAAAACATTGTGGCACATTTAAATACACCTTTTGTAAGGAAAAATTGTAGGCCCCACAAGAACATGGCTAGATAGACAATCATACCTTGAAAAACTCAAACTCAATACATGTGATGGGTGGAACTAGTTTCATTGAATTTCATTAAAAATCAGGGTATGAGGTAAAACAAATTACATTTAACATATAGAATAAATAATGAAGAATGCATAACATTCATTTGCATTTTATTTTTACATATAATATGCTTTATTTTTAGAAAGAGTGCTCAGGCAAAGAGTAAAGACTCTTTTCGTCCCCGCTGCTCATGGTGTCTTTTCTCCCTTGTGAATAATGTTATGTAAGGCACGTATGCCTCCATGTATAAATTAATATGACAACTAGATAATTCCAATTCTTGTGTAAACCCATTATGAGCAGCTTCTTAGCGATTGTTTACTTTCATTTGGTGGTCAACTAACGAGACGCTACAAGCTATGAGCCATGGCGTCTGGAATTCTCATTCGACCCTTTTTATCATTCTCTAAATGCCAGGAAAACTTTCTTAAAGGAATTTCCATTGACTCAAATTGTAGTTTTTTATAATTGTGTGTCCATCAATTAATTTTGGACTTGTGTGAGTGGCAGGTCATAGCATCTAGGTCGTGATTCGACATCTCCAAGCTCACTTCATGTTTTAATAGGATTTTGTGCATGCATTTATGACCAAATAAACCTTTATGGCCACTTTAAGGAAAATATGGCACCCTTGCATGCCTCGAGCATGAGGTGTCTTGGTAGGTATTCATGCTCAATGCTTGTCAGGTTTCAACTCTCTCAACATTTTACGTTATTGAAGATCATGAGATTTAACATGTTTCTCAAAGCCAAACCCTTTCATTCTTACACTTGCATTACATTTAGTGAATTAGTAGAATAGATTGTGTTGCCACATCAATGAGAGAAAAACAAGGGACATTTTAGACACTCTTTCAAGATGCTAATGTAGGGAGAACCTCCTTGCTTAGCTACAATATTATGTCTTAAAATCCACATCATCAGTAAAATTCATGTACAAAATCACAATCAATTGACCCAGCAAAGTAGACAGCAAAACCAAAGATGATACTATGACTTTGACATTAGTATCACCACGTCACCTTGTAAAAGGTGTCCAAAATCACAATTTGGGTCACAACATCTGCAAAAGCACAAATAATGATGATACTATGTGTAAGCACCCATGTGGATTAGAAATATGTTAAGCTTCACGATAGTAGTTATTTCAAAATAATAGTAATAGCAAGAAACAATAGTATCTCGTAGTAATTGCAACCATGAAAAATCATAGAAGTAACATACGTTAAGAACAAGAATTAAGAGTACAAAAATATTAGCAAGTAGTTGTTGTGTATATTCATGGTAAGCATAAGAACAAAGACAAAAAGCTTCCAAGAGTAATAAGAACAAAAAAACGAGGGTCATCCTCATTGCCACGATAGTAGTAGATTCTTATCTAATAACGCAACAATATTTCAAAAACTATCTGACCAATAGCAACACCAGTATTATAACAGCAACATCAACAACATCAGTAGTAGTAGTACTAGTAGTGGTAGTAGTAGTAGTAGTAGTAGTAGTAGTAGTAGTAGGAGTAGTAGTAGTATTAGTAGTAGTAGTAGCAGTGCTACTAGTAGTAGTAGTAGTATGAGTAGTAGTACAAGTAGTAATAGTAATAGTAGTAGTAGTAGTAGTGATAGTAGTAGTAGTAGTAGTAGTAGTAGTATTAGTAGTAGTAGTAGCAGTGCTACTAGTAGTAGTAGTAGTATGAGTAGTAGTACAAGTAGTAATAGTAATAGTAGTAGTAGTAGTAGTGATAGTAGTAGTAGTAGTAGTAGTACTAGTAGTAGTAGTAGTACTCGTAGCAGTAGTAGTTGTAGTAGTCTTAGTCGTAGTATTACTAATAGTAGTAGTAGTAAAAATAGTGGTAGTAGTAGTGGTGGTAGTAGTAGTAATAGTAGTAGTAGTAGTAGTATTAGTAGTAGTAGTAGTAGTAGTAGTAGTAGTAGTAGTAGTAGTAGTAGTAGTAGTAGTGGTAGTAGTAGTAGTAATAGTAGTAGAAGTAGTAGTACTTGTTATTGCAATAGTAATAGTAATAGTACTAGTAGTAATATTAGTACTAGTGGCAGTTGTAGTATTTTTAGCGGTTATAGAGATGTGTGCCAGCATAGGTGCATGGCTGTGTAGTATACTACAAGCTACTAAATAGCCTTACAAAAACATTATGCAAATAAATTGTTGCACGCTGCAGCCATGTGAGAAGTAGTTGTAACATGAGCCACGTGAGTCTTGCATGATGGCGCAAACATGTAGGAAAGCATGTGTAGTACTAGAAGAAGTAGTAGAAACTATAGTAGCTTTGGTCACATTCAGGCTATTCAGAGAGGGGGAATGAAGGCACTCCCTCTCCTTAGGTAATGAAAAGTGATACATAATAAGAGACAAAGGAAGAGAAAATAGATCTTCCAAACGATTATTATCAAGGTTCCAAATCTAATTAAACCAATAGTCTCTTTATTAAAGTAAGAACATCCCTATAAATATGACTAGATGGATTACATAATTCATGGCAATCTTAGCCATATTTTTGATGAGAAAATCATATTTTTCCAGTGTTTCAACTCCTTAAGAAATGTTGAAGGTTCTCTTTCAACAAATTTGGAGACACTACACAATGCACATGGTGCAAGGCAATGATAAGGGAATGGAGATTGTGAACCCCTCTTTACATTTTGTGTTAGGGTAAAAGAGGCCACAGTGTCTGGAATTTGATGACCTCCCCCGTGCATAGGATGGGATATGCCAAAATGAGGACAAGATGCACAAAGAGCAAGAGGATCAAACCGATGCACTTTAATATCATTACAACCTCATGTAGGGGCACATATGAGCTTCTTAGTATATGTCAGGCATGGCCCCATTAGGTATACCAACCGATTGACAGTCAACGTCTTATCCACTGCCAAAGACGAGCCTCAATCCAAGCTTTGTGATGGTAATAATGCAGAGGAGACATCTATTCATCCGCTCACAAGTGAGATTCACATGCTTGCTGATTGGCTTTGTCACTCACACCAAGGACAGCAATCATGTAAACTGGTGCCACCAGGCTATCAAGACCTCCTAGAATAGCCGACATGGTTCTCCTTTGAATGTATCCCACTTCAAGGTAGTCTCCTTCTTTCACCCCCACCTCCAAAAAATCCTGAGTTAACCCTCCCCATATAATGGCAGTCTAATAACTCTTAGAATCCACCATCTCGCTATGAAAATAACATGGGTTTTGAGCGCTTGGAGGTATTTTTCCATGCGTGGGTGGATGTAGAGGATTTCAGGCCTTACTGCCATATCCTATACAAAATTGCCAACAATTGCACGGTTCTTACATCAAGATGAGTAATATGAGGACTCCTTTATGCTATGTTGCAAAAGATAGTTGCCGTATCCTAGCCTTTCATAAGTGTACCAGAGAGGTGGATTGAAGCAGATTCTTGCTAAGGGTCACAATTGGCACTGATCGTATTCACAACACAGACCCATGTGACTAGAGTGTGCCGTCTCCGTTAGTTCCTTTTCATCTACGAGGGATTGTTGGAGCCTGAAACTCTCAACAAGAGGTATGGCATGCGGAAAAGCTCATGCCTTTGGACTTGTCGTGCGATGAAACTATGGGCAAAAACCACTGTTCATGAACATGATTCAATCGATGTGCTCCAAGGTATTCTTCGGGTTTGATCGTGTCACATTGTTCAAGATTTAGGAGTCTCTTGAGGTCCTCCCTTGGGTGTCAAATTAATTTCTTTAAGCAACATCGCTAAGGATGGAGTGTGTGTCCATCAAAAGAGCCTGCTAGTTCTGGCAATGATTACGACTCCTATGACACCATTTTCTGATTTCTCCAACCCTACATCTATCACTTTCTCCTGCTCTCCTTCTATCCAAGCTATCCAGACTCTAGGAATTTGAGCTATTGCATTGGAGAAGAAAAAGGCTACAATGGATAGCACCATGGACAACAATGGTTGACTAGTGGCAATGGAGATTTTTCCATTGTTGAGTATGGAGATACTCATCACTACACATCATTATTAGAGCCCTTTGATTTGAGAAAGATCACGCACGTCCAACCGGTGTATACATAGTGGAAATATTCCCATGCCACAGAAGAATGTGATGCCACGACCACAATAGTAGCACAAGCATCCGCTTCCTCATGTAACAGCAATGATAAGAACCCTTATGATGGCATCGTCATAAAGCTTTGTTAGCTACATGTGCTCCACACCCATGTACTTACCGCTGTGTTCTCATAGCCGAGTGATCCATAGAAATTTCTTGCTATTTGTTTTGTTTTCTGCGATGATGCTTGTGGGGGAGCTTCTTTGTCGTGTGATGAAAATGGACATGATAGCATCACCTAGCTTGACGGGTCACACACTCGTGTTTGTCAGTGGTCTAAGACCTCTACTACGCATCCAGTAGAGGGAATATTCTTTGGTCCCTTTTCCAATGTCGGTGGTATTTCATGAGGCAAGGAAAACCTAAATAATTGACTCTAGTGGCAGCCATCACATGACCTAATGTCATGGTTACTTTGTGGTCCTAAGTCCTATAGTGTCTATTTCGTCTGTTAGCACATAATTTTGTCAGTCCTTGCTTATCTAGGGTGCTATGATTGTGTGGTCTAATGTTCTTTGTGGCCCCTTGTACATTTATTATGTGCCTTTTGTCCTTACTCTGGAGCTCAACCCCCTTTTTGTTTTTCCATGTAACAACATCAATCTTTTTGTTGAGAATCCTACTGATTATACCACAGTGTTTGCTTGTGAAACTTATACCATCATGCACCATGCCATAGTTGGGGATTATTTACATCACGTGTCATTTTTCCTTCCCTCTATCTCCTCCCATTTTTCCCCAACTACATGTGTGCTCCTCAGTAGTGTTTACTCCCCATAAAAAACTATATTCTAAGTCACTTCTTGTGCTATGGGAGCTCAAACATTCGGTCCAAGCTCATCTAGACACACTCAACCCTCCATCTTGACAAAAATTCCTTAAAGAGGCTATCCATGACATGTTGCCCCATTTATGCTTAGGATAAGACACATCATACATCTTTCACTAACTCCATTTTTCAAACATTGCACCCGTTTGAGTTGATCAATTTGGAATTCCTTTGCCCTCTACCATTGAAGCCCCTCAATTTGTTCATTGTATGAATTAGTCATAGTTGGTATCTCCTCTAGCACCTTTACCTTCTTGATCATAGAGGTGAGAATGTGTCTTTGTTGGCCAGAGGTCCTGCCTGTCAAACGGACAATGTCCTTTGTAGAGACCCTTCGGGTCACATCTTCGGGTACGTGTTCACGTTTGTCCTATGGGTCTAGCATCGACAGTATGTTGTTATCCCTTGTTGTCTCATTGTTTTTGCCTTGCCTCCACCTCCTATGTGCATTGGGACGACCTGTGGTGTCCTCCATGTTTGTGTCTCTGGTGGCTTTAAGGTACTTGATTCCGGAGCCACCCACCACATGACATCCGTCCTTTGCTCCTTTGCCTTGTTGGGTCCGGTCGGCCTCGATCGCTTTGTGTGCATTGGGTCCGGCCAGTTACTCCCCGTCTAAGGTGTTGGTGTTGTATGTTTCATTGGCCCCAGTGGTGCACAACTTTTACCCGAAGTTGTCTACCTACCTTCCTTGGAACTCAACTTGTTACAGGTGACCTTCCTCGATGACCAACGCATAGATTTCTCTGCCAATAAGGGCCTTGACCTTTTTCATGACAATGTCATGGATCCTCTTCCCCATGAGTCCCTTGGGGGTGTTGGATGATATGTTCTTTGTCTCACTGATGATTTCTCATGGTTTTATTGGGTCTTCACTCTTGGTCAAAAGAGCGATGTCTCTCTCATCATCAAGTCGTGGCTGGTGTACGCTAAATGATCATGTCAGCACTTGATGCGAGTCATTTGTAGTGAATTTAGCGATGATTTTCTAGGTCCCACCACTTAGTTCCTTGATTTCTAAGGGGTGTGGCTAGAGACCTCGGCTCCTTACACCCCCAAGAAGAACGAGGACTCTAAATGTTGGAATCAGATCCTTGCGGATGGCGTCCGCACTCTTTTATCCGAGTTTGACCTCCCCTCTCCGCTCGCCTTTGAGGCCATGAGTTACATGACTTGGGTTTGGAACCATACTTTGCAAAGGTCCTCTCCCACGTACTATCACCCCATGGTCTTGACCATGCTGTATATGAGTTGGTCGATCTTCTGCGAGGAAGCAAAGCGATTGATGCATGATGGGTATTTCATCGGAAGTATAAGCCCAACGTTGAACTTGACAAATACAAGGCACATCGCACTGCCAAGAGGTTTTCTAAAGTCCTTGGCATTGACTTCGACGAGACATTTTCCCTCGTCGGACGTTACACCATAGCTGGAGTCCTCCTGTGTCTTGTTGCACACCATGATTGGGATCACGAGAAGATGGATGTGAACAACGTGTTCTTGCACAGATGGTTAGATGAGAAAATTTTCATGGTCCAATCCCCACAATTTTTTTATGGTACTGACAGAGTTTGGAGACTACAAAAGGCTCCCTATGGCCTTTAGCAATCCCCACGGTGTTCAAACCAGGAGATCACCTCCACTTTGGATAAGGGGGGGCACCGGTGTAGTATGGTGGACCCTTTTATCCTCTTCACTTTGTGGTATGCAAGAGTCTGGGGGAGCGCTTTGTCCCTATACATGAGTCCGTGTCCAATACATCTACAGTGATGATGCTTGCCATGCAGAGGTTGTTGAAAATGCTAGACGTGTCAAAGCTGGAGAAACCAATGGACGTGACAGATTACCTGGACATCATAGGGTCCTTGATGTACCAGGCCACCACCACGAGAGCAGACGTCGCCTTTGTTGTGAACTTCTTTGCTTGGTTCTCAAAGTGAAAAAGGGCACAATACATGGAGGCCACATTGCAAGATGTCAGGTATGCACTCTATACTACCCGCAGAGACTGGCCGAGTCAGTCTCTGCTATCATGGACAATTGTCGGTGGTCCTTGATGGGTACAATGATAGTGATTGGACACATGACACGGATGTTGACAGTCACACTAGCTTTGTCTTTCTTGTTGGTAGAACAACAATCTTGTGGAAAAGTGGTGAGTAGGGTTGTGTGGTACACAATTCCAATGAAGCTGAGTATGTCGCTCTTGGTATAGGCACTTATGAGAGCATCTTATTATGCCAATTATTGTAACAATTATGTGTTCCCATCCGATGCATCACTTTTAACTATGACAATCAACGCAAGAAAGTCATTACAGAGCATGACAACGAATATCACACTTTCACGAAGCATATCAATTTGGAACAGATTTTTTTGCATGAGCGTGTAGCTATGGCGATGTCGAGATTGTGTGAGTGATCACCCGATAGAAATTAGCTGACTTCCTCGCAAAGGCACTTAACGACAAATTTTTCATGGAAACAGTGCAAGCTCTTGGACTGTTGTGCGCTCGTGATGCTCGTGGTTGAGTTGTCATGCCAATTTCTATGTCCAGTCTTGTGTTGTATCACATCTTGTGATGTTGGTGCGTGTGCATGTTGCCTGTGGGTCATGGGGGAGTGTTGATTATGTGTCACTACCACACAATGACCTCTGACCTTGTTCCACACTCTCCTCACCGATGCGGGTGACTGACAAAGAGAGGGATAGACCTACTAGTCACTTTGTCATGGTGACGTGGCTAAACGACAGCTTGGAGAAATTGACCAAGAGAGATTCACCGGTTTTTATTAGCTCTCGTACCACATGCTCATTGTGAGTCAAGCAGGGTGCTTGTCCACACCTGGTTTCTAATGATGTCTCAGCTGGTGATACATTTGAAAAGTTTCCTAAATTGTGGTTGGGTGGTTTAAATCCACCACACGAGCGGATAGCAAGCTAGAGCAAGCTTGTCGATTGCTCGCTCACTCCCTCCCCTATCTATTAGCACCTCTGCTTGCTGTTACTCGTTTCTCTTTTAACTCACCTCTCTTGGTTGACAGATGGACAAACCCTTATCCATGGTGTCTTGCCATTCTAGAATCTCCCTCCATGCATTCACAGTCCTCTGTCACATACACAAGGGACGGTTCCCTCCACGAGGACAGTCAGAATTTGACAAAACAACAGAGTGTGGCGGTCAAGCGATGAAAGCTTGCCACAAGTTTTCTAGTCGCTCGCTTAGGAGGACTCGACCACGAGTCTCGTATTTTTTCCCGCTCCCCTTGCATATGGGAATCAACTAATAGCACTCAAATCCAATAAGCTAATTACTAGTTGGAACCTCACATGACATTATTGTGGTCTCACACCGAAAGATACAAAGCAGCAAATGCACCAATTTCAAAATTCCTCAAATGCACCAATCTCCTCCATTTGGCGATGTCGGTCATTGGATTGGCCTCTCAAGCACATGCTTCCATGGCTCATCATTTCCTTGACATACTCACGGGCCTACGTGTGGATGAACTGAGGTCGGGGATCACCATCAGTGTTTGTACATTCCCATACAACATGAGTGAACAATGAATAGTGTATTGGTTAGTGAGCACTTGAGAACCAATACCAACAAGCTCAACATGGTTGTTGTGCAAGCTCAAGTTCTATGCCGCTCTCGCCAACTCTACTCTTGCTGCGACATCTACTTGGCGTATAGCTTGTACCAATAGGCTAGCAAGTAGCTCTTTGAAACATCTAATGTATAATGTTGTTGCACAAAGCTCACTTAGTGGCATGTCCACGAACACATTGTGATGTGGACTCTCTTGCATGCATGGTTGATTCTGTGGCTGCTTTAGGTTAGTTGCCAGGTGTTGATCCTACTAAAGTCATGCTTCGGGATTGTTCTAGTAGCGGAAGCCACTCTTGGTTTTTGTCAACGATGTCAAGCTTGGCCCCAGGGTTGGCGATGACCACGTCTCATGCGTGATGCACAGTGCATTGCACATGAGGTGTGGCTGCAACCACTAGGTGGGATGAGGGAATGGAGATACCCCCTAAATAGCATCCTATATCAAAGGGTATGTTGCATCGAGCACAACATGACATGATGTGCTTGGAAAGGTGGAGAGACACTTAAGAAACACTTAGAAACACAAGGGTTAGATGAAACAATGAGTGCGAGAGAGGGATATCCCCTCCATCCACGGTCAAGCTAGCGTACATGCAAACTGTGCAATGGCTAGCCTATGGAAAGTCCACAAAAGTGTATATGAGCTACCAAACATGAACCGGACAGATCCCGGCAATAGTACGGGTCACTCAGTAACAAAACGTACTACTGAGTTTCAGACACCGATCAAGGATTAAGATTGTCCTTCAGTGACAACCTACACTACTGGATCTGGTGAATGTGATTCACCAAACGCCTTGGCAGTCTTACGAGGCAAAATCCCTAGATAGGCATTTGTTACTCAGTCTGGTCAAATTTTCATCGCAAGTTGAGTTGCGACCGACTCGTTGAGCCGCCACGCATACCCCAGCTTTGGAAGCTCATATCTCCCTCGTTACTTGTCCAATTCTAGTGAAACAACTTCCACCGGATTAAGAAACTTGTTAACTTTAAGGCACAATCCATTTTCAAGATCCGAGGAATCCTTGAGCCGTTAGATCCAACTGCAAGGAACTCTCTCTCTCTCTCTCTCTCTCTCTCTCTCTCTCTCTCTCTCTCTCCCCCTCCCTCTCTCNGGCACAATCCATTTTCAAGATCCGAGGAATCCTTGAGCCGTTAGATCCAACTGCAAGGAACTCTCTCTCTCTCTCTCTCTCTCTCTCTCTGTGTGACAGCTCCCCGGCGCCTCTAGGCAGGACACTTGGAGATGCAAACGAGAAAATTTTCAACATTCTCCCCCTTGCACTTGCCAAGCCTGCTGCTCTTGCTTGCTTTCACTCTTTTTTTTCTGCACCCTCTAGCCCATCATCATAGCTGGTCATCCCAAGTCCGGCCACGCTCATCACGCGCCATTTCACAGGTTGCAATTTGGTCAAGCAATCCGCAAGCATGTTGTGCATGCTGAAGTGTTGCAATACCACCTGTCCCTTTTCAACCATGTCCCGTGCATGGTGATAACGCAAGTCAATGTGCTTTGTCCTCCTTTGTTGCGTCAGGTTGTTGGTAAGTGAGATGGAGCCTGTGTTGTCCTCTTGCACCACTGTAGGCTCCTGGTATGGCACACGTAGCTCCCCCAGCAACCTGTGGAGCCACACTGCCTCCTTGACCACCACGGCCAGCGCGATGTACTATGCTTCCACTTTAGAGGTGTGAACACAATCTTGCTTCCTACTACACCACAAGATAGCTACACCAGTGAAGAAGAAAACGTAGCCGGATGTGGACTTCAGCTTGTTCACATCGCCAGCATAGTCTACATCCGTGTAGCAGACCAGATGCAATGGGTCCGTCCACCCCTTGTCGTCGAACCTCAGGTGCACGTGTCGCGTTTTCTGTAGGTAGCGGAGGATGCGCTTGACTGCTCGCCAGTGTAGTGGTCCTAGATCGGCCACGTACCTGCTAACTTGGCCCATCGTGTAGGCCAGTTCAGGTCGAATCACCACCATGGCGTACATGAAACTACCCACTGCCAATTGGTAGGACTTCCATGCCATATCCTCCCGCCCTTCTTTTGTTTGTGGCGCCATCGCTGTACTCCGTTAACATGTTGTGGAGCCACAACTGCAGACTGGTTTGCAATATTCCATGCTGTACCTCTTCAGCACCTTGGCCACGTATTTTGCTTGTCCTAGCTCAAGCATGCACGCCCTCCGGTTCCGCGTAATGCTCATCACGAGGCATAATTCCAGTTCTCCGGTGTCCGACATTTGGAACATACTACGTAGCTGCTCTTTCAGGTGCTGTAGGCTCAAAAGGTCTAAGGACCACAAGATTAGATCGTCTACGTATCGTGCAACGATCTGATGGAGTTTATTGTTTCACTAAAAATACATGCTGTGATCTGCCTCACACTTCTCAAAGCTGAGTTGTACAATGAAGTTCTCCATTGATTGGTACCAGTAGTAGGATGATTGTTTTAGCCTATACAAGGACTCCCGCAGCTTGCACACCTTGCCCTGCAGTAACTCCAGCCCTTACAACACATCCATGTAGATTTCTTTATCAACCATGCCATTGAGGAAGACTGTCTTTATGTTCATCTTGTGGAGCTCCGTATCCTTCATGGCTGTCACTGCAAGGATTGTCCGGATACTTGTGAACTTGGCAAAGGGGAAAAACATCTCATCTTAGTGCTTGCCCTTACATTGTGCGTATCCCTTCGCCACAAGCCGCGCATTGTACTTGTCTATCATACCTTCTTTTGTGAACTTGGTCCTGAAGACCCACTTGGAGCCGATGAATTTGGCGTCTTTTGACCTTTCAACCAGCTCCCACGTGTTGTTTTCAACAATGGAAGCCAACACCAACTTGATGGCTGCATCCCACTACTTCTCCTTCGGCTGCGCAAGCGCCTCTTGCAGTCGTAGACTTCGTTGATGCCGCCATCATGCATCGCGTCTGTGAACCGAGGGGCGCCCGGCGTGACGGTCACACATCGAGCTCTTGGTAAGAACCTCCCAATCCTCGACCCCTTGGTTTGGGCCAACCCTTGAGATTCTGCATGACCCTCTCCTAGCAGCAAGACCAGTGCTAGTGACCGAGGTTTCCGCCGTGCAACTCTCCCGGCGGAATTTTCACCAAGGTACGCTGCGAAAGACTTATAGGGTCAAATGGACGTGTGTGAGGCAATACTTAGAACACAAGGAGAGTTGGGCAAGGAATGAATCCTTTAGAGTTGATCGATCAGAACAAGGCAATATAGAGAGTTTCTGGGTAAGATCGGCATGTTTAGAACAACCCCTAGGCTTCCTTATGTACCAGCCTCTATGAGTCAGCCGAGAGCCCCTCGGTACTCCAAAGCCCTCTTATGATCAGCAATCTCACAAATAACACAAGCATCATGTAGTGCGTGTTGAGAGCTTTCTAATGCACCAAAGAATGCCTCAATACATAGAGAATCAGCTAGGTTATGTCCATTTGAGTGCTCCATGCGTGAGTGCCGATGGAAGCACCGCCAGCGGAGGTCACGGCTGCCCGAAGCGCCCTTGCTTACAAATTCAGCTCCAGCCACCATCCCGAATTGCCCATGGACCCAAATGAACCTTGCATCATTGGCTAAGCGTCCATCCAGGGTCGCTTTGGCTGCGGTGGACAAGAAAGTTGCTCCGCCGTGCTCGGGGTCGAACCGGTATGTCTCCTATTTTCTGGAGGTGCGCTTCCCACCTTTGTACGGTCGTATCTGTCTCTTCCCTGTGCCGAATTACGCGGTTCTTTGGTTGATTTTGTACGATGTTTCATGTAGAATGCAATGGGAGTATCAAAACATGCATTTCACATCAGCAAGGTGATGTAATCACCGTCTTGACCGACTGCTCCCATAATAGCGTCATGCCGATCCATCGACCTATGCTTGTTTCGAAGCTCTTTCCCGCTCTTTTCTACCTCTCGCTACGCCGCAACACTTTTGGTGGTGCCTTGTCCCTCTATTGCAATCCTTTTGACTCCTCTTGCTCTAGTGAAACATCAATTGGAGGGCTTACCGAAGGTCTCTCCCCACTTCGGCAAAACATCGACCGGACGAGCAATGCAACCGGAGTATTTTTCTCCAAAGCCCAACACAAAATCCGCCGGGAGTGCGCGCTTTGGCACCCATGTTGCCTCCTCCGACGGATCTTTCCACTCGACCTCCAGCCCAGCTGCATCGCCATCGGAGTCCTCGGCGTCGGCAGTTGTACCTGCTACACCACTACGCTCCAACGTCGCATCTTCGACCTCCATGTCCACTGACTCCTTCTTGTCGTTAAGGAGCTAGAGCTACTCCCCTTGTTTTGGAGTGTTCCCAGCGCTCATGTCGTTGCTGATGTTGTTGAAGCTCTAGTGCTTGTCAAACTACATGTCATGGCTGCAGGTGATCTCTTGCGTGCGTGGGTTCAAGAGCTGATACGCCTTTGCGCACTCTTGTAGCCGAGGAACAAGCAGGGCTTCGCCCGCAGTTCTATCTTGCTGTCGTGTCGCAACGCCGCCTGCACCATCACATGCGCCTTACACCTGAACACCTTCAAGTGTGCCACGTTTGGCTTGCGCCCGCTCCAAACCTCCTCTGGCGTCTTCCAGCCGTCCTTACCCTTCAGCACCGCCGTATGGGTGAGGTTGATGGTGCAGCTCGCTTTCCACACAGCCTCTGTCCAGAACCCTTGCGGCAATCCTGCATCCACAAGCATGGTCTGTACCATGTTTAGCAGCATCTGGTTCGCCAGATCCACCACTCCATTGGATTGTGGCGAGTACGGCATAGTGGGTTCACACTTGATGCCCTGGTAATTCATACATCCACTGTAGCCCATGTACTCTCCGCAGTTGTGGCTGCATAGAACTCTAACCTTCTATCCAGTCCGCCTCTCCACCGTTGCGATGTACTCCTTCAGTCGGTCTAGGACCTCACTTTTCCGCTTCATAAAGTACACAAAGAGCTTCCTGCTGCAACAATCGGCGAACTTGACGAAGCATCTCCATCTGTTGTTTGACGGTGTTTGGAATGGTCTGCACACGTTGCTGTGCACACCCTCCAGCATGTCTTTTGTGTGAGTCCATTCGCATTGAACGACTTGCACTGCGCCTTGTCCAAAATGCAATACACACACTTTTTATGCACTGCTACATCTGCTATTGTGTCTGATGCACTATGGATGATGAGGCCGTGCACCACGTCGCACTTCGTCATCTCCTTAACGGTTGCGGGGGCCGGGTGCCCCAAGCGTCTGTGCGAAAGCTTCAGATCAGTGCTTCTTACCTTGGCCATCTTGACGACGCGTTACTGGGAGTCTGTCACGTGCGATGCCTTGAGGGTTACCTTGGTCTTCACGATGTGGAGACCGTCCTCGCGCTTTGCCTCTAGCACGACTTCGCGGCTGCCATCGTTGTGCACCACTGCGTAAAAGAGCACCTCATACCCCTTATCCATCAAGCGGCTGACACTCAAAATGTCAGCCAGGCCGGGGACGTGCTGTACATCACGGATTGTGCGCAGCTCCTTCTTACTGCCCACCACGACTTCCACCTCCACGTGACCTTGGCTGGCTGCTGGCTCGTCTTTGTCGGTCGCAACCACCATTGACTTGGAAGACTTCTTGTAGGTTACAAATCCCACTTTCTCAACCTAGGTGTGCTCTTCCGCCCCGGAATGTAGGTACCACCTGTTAGTCTTTTTGAGGAAGTGGTTCTTGTTACCGTTGAGGAGGGACTTGTCTTTGGTGTTTTTGCCGCCGGTCTTCGCCTCCTCTGGGCAGTCACGGGCCCAGTGGCCCTCCTTACCGCAATTGCAACACGCATCTTTCTTGACGCCCTTCTTTCCACCGTCCTTTCTGCCACTTTCTTTGCCTCTGCTTCTACCACCACACATTTTGGTGATGAGGACCGATAAGGAAGACAAGGACTCCCCGTAGCTCTGTTGTTGTACCTCGTTATGGATGTACTCTACGTCTGCACCATAGGTGAGCTTGTCCTCCGGCCATCCACCGAGGACGGTGATGAGTTGATCCCAACTGTCAACTAGGGCCATGAGGAGGGTCATCGCCTGCAACTACGTGTTGATTTTCCACCCCNTACAAATCCCACTTTCTCAACCTAGGTGTGCTCTTCCGCCCCGGAATGTAGGTACCACCTGTTAGTCTTTTTGAGGAAGTGGTTCTTGTTACCGTTGAGGAGGGACTTGTCTTTGGTGTTTTTGCCGCCGGTCTTCGCCTCCTCTGGGCAGTCACGGGCCCAGTGGCCCTCCTTACCGCAATTGCAACACGCATCTTTCTTGACGCCCTTCTTTCCACCGTCCTTTCTGCCACTTTCTTTGCCTCTGCTTCTACCACCACACATTTTGGTGATGAGGACCGATAAGGAAGACAAGGACTCCCCGTAGCTCTGTTGTTGTACCTCGTTATGGATGTACTCTACGTCTGCACCATAGGTGAGCTTGTCCTCCGGCCATCCACCGAGGACGGTGATGAGTTGATCCCAACTGTCAACTAGGGCCATGAGGAGGGTCATCGCCTGCAACTACGTGTTGATTTTCCACCCCACGTCATTGCATTGTGAGGCGACCAACTCAATCTGCTGCATGGCGGAGATGACATCATCTCCCTCCTCGAGCCTCACCATGAGGAGGCGCTCCATTGCAAAGATTTTGTTCGTGAATGACATGGATTGGTGGATGGCGCACTGTTTTTGCCAGCCCTCAGGTGCCAGCTGCAGCATTAGAAGTAGCCCAACTGCGACTTAGTTGTCCCGGACACCAGGAGCATGAGCGCCTCCGTGTTCTACTTTTCGAAGACCTGCTCATCTCCTTCAGCAGCAGTCGTCTCTGTGAGTACCACCAATCCCAACATGACCCCCAGTAGCCCCTTATGTGCGAGGTGTAGCTCAAACGTCCACCTCCAGAGAAAAAACCTGGGTCGCCCGCATACTTGTGGATGAGTTACGTCTCCTTATGCGCCATTTGTAGAGCTTCTACTACATCAGATTCTCTGAAATTCATGGCGACGTCCAAGATGACAATCCCGTGCGCTGCGGGACATGAACGTCTTGGAGAGGGTCAACGTGGGCCCATAACCCTTTGTCGGGAATTCACTGCGTATGGTCCCAACTATTGGATTGGCCTTCTCCAATGGTTCACGTATTTCGTTTTGGGCGTGTCTGAGACTGAACGTGAGCTTTCTGGTCGCCTCACGCTATGTGAGGAGGGATTTAGAGACAGTCTGCTTTGCAAATGGAATTGCACAATTTTGCGTTAGTTTTTGTACATGGACCTGCTCTGAACATTTATAAGGCTAGTGATGAGCCTCCAGTGTACCAAAACTTGCACGATCCAGCCAAGCGTAGCCCAAGTTACGTCTGCCAAAGCGCAGATCTCACCCACCACATTAACCCCTAATGCCACCATGGTGCCCACACGTCGTGGCACCTCCCTTCACGTTCGAAGCGTCCTTCCCAATGCGTAGATCCCTTTGCACATGACGGAGGGGTCCCCTACACTGTTTTGATGCACCTCCCCCACTTTTGGGTTGAGTTTGATGATGGGGTGTGACAGTGGTTGAAACCTGACCGTGGGCCTGAGTAACAAAACGTACTACTATTTTTTGGACGCCGAGCCAGGATTTTGGTTGTCCCTCAGTAACAACCTGTACTACTGGAACTGGTGAATATGATTCACCGGAAGCCTCGGCAGTCTTCTGGGGCAAAATCCCCAGATGGAAATTTGTTACTAAGTCCGGTCAATTTTTCACCGGAAGTCCAGTCGCGGCTGGCTCGCATTGCCGCTACGCACACCCAAGCTTTGGAAGCTCACATCTCCCTCGTTACTCGTCCGATTCCGGTGAAACAACTTCCATCGGATTTAGCACCTTGTCAACTTTTAGATACAATCCTCCATTTTAGGATCTGAGCAATCCTCAAGCCGCTAGATCTAACTGCAAGGAATTCTCTTGCTCTGGCGGCTCCCTGGTGCCTCCCGGTGCCGCACTTGGGCATGCGGAGGGTCAACTTTTCAACAAAGAGCAGGGTCAACAGGATTGCAACAGTACCCACCATGCTCAAGGGTCGCAGAATTCTCTAGATTCCAATAATGCAAATACTGGTTTAACTTGTACATTGCCTTTCGAAGGCGTCAGAAACGGCTAGTACCTTAGCTCCACATCTGACATCCTCTGCTCTGTCCTGGTGTCAGTTGGAGTCATCCTGACCTCTGACCCCTCCGATTCTATGGTAGTCCGTTCAGCTCGCGCTCATCACACTTGTACTAAGCACGTGAGGCAGCGGACAGCACGTTCAGCTAGATGTGCCTAGGAGGTAGCGGCAGCAGAAGTAGTGGTAAACGATTTGCGACGCTGAATCTCTCGTCCGTGATCGCAGGGTTGGTGCGGTACCCCTGCATAGCTTCTGCCGGTATGACGGTCAAGGGAGGGATGAAGTGTTTGCCGACGACCACCAGAGAGTGTAGGAGGGATGCGACGGACGGTGCTGCACGATGGGGTGCTCTCAGTGAGGACGAGTCATCCGAGGAGTGGTATGACGTGGAGTCGGAGGCAGACGAGTGGACGAGTTAGAGGCTGACGTAATGATGGAGATGGGGATGGAGACTATAGCTGATGCTGTAGTAACAGCGAACGATGTGGCAGGTGTGACAATAGCAGCAAACGAGGCAGTAACAGCAGTGGCAGTGACAACTGATGCCCTTGGAGCACACGTTTGGCGAAGGACGTGTTGAAAGCCACTGAAATGATGACAGTAGTATTAATACCACTTGCTACTATAGACGGGACAATGGACAGTGGATTCCCTTGTTGGTGCAGACACCACGCTGGTCATCGCCCTTGTAGGTGCAAGGATACATGCTCCCTCAACCGCAACATCACTCATTACGGCAACACATTGGGGGACACTCGGAGAGGTAGGACACGTCGAGGTTGCCAGCACGTCCACTATGGTCAGCGCCACTACCACAACTGTCTGTGCAGGTGCAGTCGTAGCAGAGGACGCAGCTCGATCAGTAGCTGATGCATCAGCAGCAGAGCTGACCCCTGTGCTCGAGCTTTTACACTCTACACTTTGCGACCATGAGGATGCAGTGAAATGGACAGATAGGCACCTCTTCAACCTCACGCTTGAGCTACGTGCAGCAAGCACACGCTGGAGCACCATCGACGTCACGGGTCGTCGGGTAGCGGCAATAGATGTTGAGGATTTATACACACGCTTCGAGGCTACTGAGTGGAAGTTGCACGGTGCAGTGTGGAGGCGGTCGGACTTGCATCGACAGTTAGAGTAGCCGATATCATTAGATGCCTCAGTAGCGACAGTCCAGGAAGGAGCAACAGTTACCATGGTCGACACTACTGACAGCCGAGTGGCAATTTTGTCTACAGCATCTGATGAGCATGCAATACTCACCCCTACAGGTGCACCTACCGTGGAGGATGCAGAGCGAGATGCGGACCTCTGGCTCATGGCTGCCCTGACCGGCATCGCTGACACCATGGCGGTTCCAGCCGACAACACAGCTACACATGTCCGAGCTAGAGTTCCTGAACCCAAGCGCCTACGCTCCGCTGTCGACGAGCAGGAGACAGTCGTGGCTCGAGGGGAGGCGCACCTGCAGGGTCTCATGGCCGAGCTCTAATAGGCCAATAGTCGTTGTTACACTGCCGATGTTCCAGCATGACGGGCTGCCAAGGAGTGCATGGATGATGTGCACACGTGTGTTGAGGCGAGTGAGAGGTCTCTATAGGATGCACGTCGGGGATGCGCGGATGTTCAGCAGTAGGTAGATGATTGATTGCGCACTAGGGGTTGGGAGGAGTCCCAGGACGTTGTACGGGCTCCCCATCACGGCGACGATATGGCAGAGGCAGATTCACTGACCGATGCCGACGTCCGGCCACTAGTCGATAGCCGAGTGACAGGTGTCTCAGTAGCAGCCTGTGCCTCCATAGCACCACCTCTTAAAGCAACGCTGGGTGCATGTAGACAGCATCTGCAGTGGTAGTGACCATTGGCGGCCCGACCGCCGAGGAGGCCTGCCGATGGAGCAAAGCACATCGCTAGAAGGAGGAGGCTCTAGCGAACTGTGAGTAGGCCTCAGTGTGCGTCGGCTCCACCGAACGACACTCCAGCAGCGTCGAGTCTCACCGTCAGTCATCTGTACGCCAATGTATACAAGCCGGGAGGACATAACAGACTACAAAGAGAGATGCACAAAAACCAACACTCCCCCATGACTCACAGACGTAGTGCACATGTGCGGGCAGAGACACAGTCAACAACCAGACTCCCCTAGGCAAGGCAGAGATGCAGGCAGGGACAAAGAGAGTCACTCACGGACGTACGCCAACTGAAATCACGGCCTTCTTGAATGAGTCACGCTTTAGTGCCTTGGTCCAGAAGTCAGCCAGCTGCCGTGCTCTCTCAACCCACACGATGGTGATGCTACTGTCATGCAACAATGAACGCACATAGTGATACTCAACATGGATGTGCTTTGTGCATGTATGATGCACGCCGTCATTGTCGGCGATGGCCATGGCACTCTCATTGTCACAATGCAACGTGATGGATACGATTAAATGACGTAACTCAGACAACAGACGACGCAACTACACACTCTCACATGAGCCTGAACCAAGGACCACGTACTCAGCCTCAGCATTGATGCGTGCAATGCACCCTTGCTTGCCACTGCGCCAGGACACAGCTGTGACGCCAATCAGAAAGATCCAGCCTGTGCGACTCTTACCGTCCGAACTGCCGGCCCAGTCACTTTTAGTGTAGCCTACCACGACAACAGACGCCTGGCGGCGGAACATGAGACCGCCGAGGAGTCAAGACGACATAGCGCAGTACTCGGAGATTGCCTCAAAGTGGAGGTGACGAGGCTCCTGAGAAAATTGGGCCAAGAGGTTGAAAACGAATGCGATGTCTGGACGAGTCGACGTCGCCGGGAACATCAATGACCCAATGACTCGCATATACGTGGTCACGTCAACTGGCTCCTCCACAACAGCTGGGTCAGGACTCTTTAGCATCACCAGGCCATCAGGTGACATGGATGAAGATGTGCTCGGCATGAGTGGTAGGTCCTCCGCAAAGCGGGTGGACAGAGTTTTCACATAGGCAGCCTGGTGGATGTGCAGAACGCCCTGGGATTGATCATGCTCGAGCTCCATGCCTAGGAAGACTCAGACATATCCGAGAGCCTTCATCTGGTAGGCGGCATGTAGCAAGTCCTTGACATGCTGGATGATAGGTGTGTCTGGCAACGCGATGAGGAGATCGTCGACGTAAACCAGAAGAGCAGGAAAAGTCTGGCCTCGAGGACTGACAAACAGTGCGGGGTCAACGGTGCTATGCTGGAGGCCGCCGCGAAGGAGCGTGGTGCTGATCTCCTGGTTCGAGCACCGAGGCAACTGCTTCAGGCCATAGAGGGCCTTCCGCGGCCGCTAGACTCTCCCAGTGCCATTGTCGGAGCCTGGGGGCTGCACCATGTAGAGCTCCTCACCCTCCAGTGAGCCATGGGGAAAGGGGTTGCTCACGTCCATCTGATGCAGCTCCCACCCATGCTGGGCGAGCAGGCTAAAGAGCGCTTGGCTAGTGGAGAACCGGCCTACTGGGGCAAAGATGTGGTCCTAATGGACCCCAGGGATCTGGGCAAACCCCTTGGCTGTGAGGCGGGCCTTGTACTTGTCCAAGGACCCGTCGGGCTTCCACTTGCGCTGAAACATCCACTTGGCGCCGATGGCCTTCTGACCTGGAGGAATGTCGACGAGGTCGTACATGTGGTGCTTTTGGATGGTAGCGAGCTCATCGGCGCAGGCAGCATCCCAGTGTGTGGCCTCAGGAGAGGCTTGTGCCTCGCGCAGGGTGGCTGGGTCCTCCGGGCGTGCTGTGGAGCGGACTGAGAGATCGTGTGCATCTCAAGCTCCAGGTGGGAGGCGCGCGAGCGCAGCAACGACAGCGTGCCGATGCTCATGATGAAGCATGGCATAGCCCAGTGCGGAGCCCGGGTGAAGGTCTGCAATGATGGCTGAAGTGGTCAGGCCGAGGGCCTTGGTGCCAGGATCCCTACTCACAATCATGGGAGTGGAGGAGACACGTGCAGCCACAGGGGGTAGAAGCGCCACGGAGCGCGGTGCGGCGGTCTATGCGCTCACCGACGGCCTGGGTCGGAGGCTGCCGCCTGGGCCACATGTGTAGCGTGGCACGACAAGAAGTGGCACTGAGTCCGACGGGCCAACGGAGGCGGACAGGGCTACTGGCCCCGTGGATGCGCCTGGGGCTGTCGGTTCGGAGGGGCCTGTGGACGCGACTAGGGCTGCTGGCCAAGAGGGGCCAGTGGACGTGACTGGGACTGCCGGCCCGGAGGGGCCAGTGGACGCAACTGGGGCTGCCGGCCCACAGGGGCCAGTGGATACGACAGAGGCTGCCGGCCCAGAGGGGCCAGTGGACGCGACTGGGACTACCGGCCCGGAGGGGCCAGTGGGCTCGATTGGGGCTGCCAGCCCGGAGGGGCCAGTGGGCACGACCGTGGCTACTGGCTCGGAGGGGCCAACGGATGCGACTAGGGCTATCGGCTCAGAGGGACCGAGGGATGTGTCACCTGAAAGCGGTAAGATGGAGGACGGACTCACCACTCCTCCACGCGACGGGATAGACACGGACAAGTCGGAGCGAATGAGATCGCGAGAAAACAGGTCCTTGAAGAAGAGGGCATCGTGGGACTCAACGATGGAGTGTCGGGATGGATCCCAGAATCGCCAGGCCTTGGACTGACGAGAGACACCGAGGAAAATGCGAGGACATCCGCGGGGGGCGAGTTTACCGCCCTGCTGCGGGGCAAGCAGCCACACAATGGCTACACAGCCCCAGACGCGAGCCGGGCGGATGTCAGCGCGCTAACCGCACCAATGCTGGTACGGCGTGGACTGGCGAGGAAGGGGATCGTGGGGAATCTGGTTCTAGACCCATGTCATGTAGGCCATGGCTTTAAAATAGAAGCCATCGGAGAGACCGGACTCGACTCGCATGGTACAGACAGCCACGGCCATGGTACGGTTCCACTGTTCGGAGACGCCATTCTGGGCGGGCGTGTAGGGCGCAGACGTCTCATGATGGATACCGCGGGAGGCGAGAAAGGTCATGGTCTCACCTATGTACTCACCACCGCGATCAGAGAGAAAGCGGTAAAGAGAGCGACCACACTCGCGCTCCGCAAGTACAAGCCAGTCCTGGATGGCATGGGCAACATCGTTGTTCTGCCGAAGGCAGAAGACCCAGCGGTAGCGAGAATTGTCGTCAGTGAGGGTGAGGACATAACGACCATGCTCTCCGACGGACTCGGTGGGGAGAGGGCCCATGACATCAGAATGGACCAGATCGATAGGTGCGGATGCACGGGAGGAAGACAAGGGGTATGTGGACCGGTGCATCTTGCCCTCAGCGCAATAGATGCACTCTGTTGGGCACGGGAGAGGGAAAGTCTCGGGGTCAAGGCCCTTGGCCAACTGGGTGCAGAGCATGCTATCTACGACAGCAGAGTGGACGTGGCAAAGGCGGTAGTGCAAGAGGCGGGTGTGCTAAGGAGAGAGTGTGCTGGTGACAAACACATGGCCTGTGACATTCGACGGGGAGGGGACGGAAGGAGAGGAGGACTGACGAAAGACATACCACAGGTTGCCACGGGCGGTGGCGTGCAGTACGACGAGACCGGACGGACACAACAACACAGTGCCAACACCACACGAGTGCACAACGTCCATGCTCATGCCGTAAAGGGAAGTGACAGACAGGAGGCTGAGCTCGAGACCTGGGACGAAGAGGACATCAGTGAGAAAGACATCACCGGCAGGATTACGTAAACGAACGACGCCGACACCACGGTCAGGCAACACCTGTCCGAAGCTTGTCCGGACACCGGAGAAATCGCCAACAGGACCGAGCATACTAAAGGCCTCACGAGAG
Source organism: Penium margaritaceum (assembly GCA_023375785.1). Taxonomy (NCBI): domain Eukaryota; kingdom Viridiplantae; phylum Streptophyta; class Zygnematophyceae; order Desmidiales; family Peniaceae; genus Penium; species Penium margaritaceum. The sequence continues at coordinate 108,413 of SZWC01006529.1, forward strand.
GCCGTCATGTGATGCGTGGCCCCGGAGTCGATGATCCAGGTCTCAGCAAGGTCTTGGACCAGGGTCGTCAGGTCGCTAACGGTCACATGACAGCAAGCAAGAGATGCGGACGCGGTGGAAGGGGGCACGGACCGAGACTGCCAGTCATCAAGCCATGCAATGTCGTCGTGGAAGGGGGTAGGGGAGATCACGGGAGACGAAGAGACAGACGAGGATACGAGACACGACCAAAACTCAGTCTCAGTCATGCAGGGCTGGACAGGGGAGCAGGAGGTGACGCAACTCGTACTTCCCTGTGGGGAGGGCGAGGCAGGCCGAGCTGGAGCGCGATGAATTGATCCAGCTGACGCTCACAGGAGGATGGCCCGGGAGTGTAGACCGAGTGCGGAGTGATGGCACCGGAGCCCGGGTAGGAGGAGGACTGTGCCGGGGAAGGAAACGGAGGCGCTGATGGCTGCGGATGGTGCTGCGGTGGCGCTGGTGCCGGCTACACTGGCTGAGCTGTCGGAGTGGTGGAGTTGTTGGATGAGGCCGAGGCGTCAGGGCCGGTGACTGCTACGGTGGCAGAGACAAGACGGCGCTCCCGCTGACGTACGCCTCGTCTGTCAATAGAGGACACGTGTACCACCCGTGCCTGGGCTTGACACAGTTATGGCAGACCGAGCAACCACCGCTGGACCCGGTCGACGGCTGCTGCTGCTGCTGCTGACCCTTGCCTTTCTTGTTCCGACGCTTCTTCTTCCCCGACGATGATGAGATAGCTGTAGCGGGGGAGGCGACGACCACGAAGGCGACGGCAAGTGAGGAGAGAGCCTCCGTGCACTGGATTCAGGATTCCAGACGACCTTCCTCAATCCAGAGGAAGAGCTCGTATGCCCAAGGCATGAGGGTACCCTGGGCTGCCATGGTGGAGAGGACGTCCTGGAAGTAGTGCATGAAGACGTTCACGTACGCGTCGGTGACACCGCGCTTGATGGTGAGGAGTGCGGCCAGAGGGGGTGGGACAGAGGTGCCGAGGCAACGAAGGATGTCCTCCGCTTGCTGCCAGTAGGCGGTGACCGTCTCTGTCTCCCCCATGTGTAGGGAATTGAACCCCCGTAGCAGATGTCTGGTCTCAGCCTCGCTAGACAGGCAATGGGAACGAGTGAGGACGTGCCACGCGACTGCAGGGTCTTGGGTGGCGCCAGCAGCGGCACGATCAGCGTCATCCAACTGGTCGGCCAGGTGGGATCATATGGGAGGGTGTAGTATGCCCACAGGTCATCTCCCTTTTGCCCAGATCCGGAAGCTGAGCTCCCAGCTCCGGAACTGCTCGTCGACCTGAAGCGGCGGTGGCAGTGTCTCAAAGTCCTTCTACCTGCGGCCGGCGCCCAGAGTGGGGCCAAGGACGGAGGTCACCGTCTGCCGCTAGCGCTGAGTCTGTTGCTACGCCAGGTAATGCGTGGCAGCATACACAGCTAGACTGGTGTGCCCTAGAGGGATGAATGGTGGCAGCGCACTAGTGGCAATCTGGGAGGCCAATGGCTGCAGCGGTGCAAGCTGCTGCGTCAAGGCGACGAGCTGTTGCTGAAGAGCAGCCAGGGGGTCAGGGTTGCCGCCCACGACTCCAGAGGACTGCTGATGCTGCTGTTGCTACTGTTGTTGCTGCCGCTGCTGCTGCTGCTATTGCTGCTGCTGCGTCTGCCGCTTCTGATGCTGCTGCTGTTGCTACTGCCGCTGCTGCTACTACTACTACTACTGCTAATGCTACTACTGCCGCTGCTGCTGCTTCTGCTGCTGTTGCTGCTACTGCAACCGCTGCAAGAAAGGGGGGCTGGGGGTCCCCCCAACAGAGGAGGACCCCTCCCCATTGGGGCTGTTGGCCATGGTTTGGTGCTCCTTGGCTTCATGGTTTTTTTTGTTGCTGATGTCAGTAGTGACGTCAGCTTAGGGTGGCTGACGTCAGCAGCCGCCACCGCGTTATCTACAGGGCTATTGTTGTAGATGAATCCCCCCACCCTTTGGTTTTCTTCTCCCTCCCTCTTATTTTTTCCAGCAGCGGCGGTTGTTGGGGCCGTTGTTGCAGCAGCAGTAGCTGCTGCTATTGTTGTTGCAACTACTACCGTTACTACTGCTGCTACTTCTACTGTTGATGCTGCTGCTGCAGCGACTACTGCTCCTGTTGCTGCTGTTGCTGCTACTGCTGCTGTAGTTGTTGCTGCTACTGCTACTGCTACTACTGCAGCAGCTGCTGCTGTTGCTACTACCGCTGCTACTACTGCATCTTCTGCTGCTGCTGCTGCTGCTGCTACTGCGGCTGCACTTGCAATAACAACTACTGCTGCTACTACTACTGCTGCGAGCTACTACGGCTGCTGTGGCTGTTGCAACAACTATGGCAGCTTCTGCAGTTGCGGACAAGAAGTTGGTGGGGTGGGGGATTTCTTTTTTCTGGTTTTTTCCCTTTCGTCTGTCACAGCGGCCTTCGCTGTTCGCTGTTGGCAGCGTGCAGCAAGCCCGCTGCTTGCTGCAAGCAGCATGCTCACTGCCTGCAGCCCGTCGCTCGCAGCGAGTTGCGGGTTGCGAACAGCACAGACGCTGCTGGCTGCTGCCGGTAGCTGCTCCTTGCTGCTGCTACTACAGCTGGCTACTGCTGCGGCTAGCTGTTGCGGCTGTTGCAGCCTGCTGCTGCTCTACTCGCTACAACAGCTGTTGCTCGTTGCCACTACTGCTCGCTGCTGCTACTGATGCTTGATGTCGTTGCTGCTACTGTTGCGGCCTGCTGCTGCTGGCCGCTGCTACTGCTTGCTACTGCGGGCTGCTACTGCTGTGGGCTGTTGCGAGCTACTATTGCTGCCCGCTGCTGCTGCTGCACGTAGCTGCTAGTCCCTGCTGTTTCCACTGCTCGCTATCGTTGCCTGCAACTGCTGCTGTTGCAGACTGCTGCTGCTGCTTGCTGGTGCCAGTCACTACACCTAGGTGACGTTGTAGCGTGCGTCGTCGCCCGCAGGTGTCGTATGCTGCCTGCCGCTCACCTCCTCGTGTCACGCGTGGGGGTCAGTGCTGCCGAAAAATTTCGGCAGCATTTACCCTGGCCCAGTGGTCGTGGGAAAAAATCTGACGCCGCCACGAGGCGGGTCAATGCTGCCGGAAAAAATCCGGCAGCATTTCCCCTGCACTGGCATGTATGGGGGTCCGCCGGCGTTATCTGGAACCTGTATTCCAGTCTTCTGCTGCTGCTGCTACGCTCTGGCTCTGATACCAAGCTCAAAATGCTAGGCGGCAGGTTGGGGCAGCAGCGTTGTTGATGCAGCGTGCGGGCTTCCACGCTCGTTGCTTAAGTCTGCTGCACCCTCAGTCTGCTGCTCTAAAGTGTAAGTCTGGAAGCTCTGGGTTTGTTACTTAGAAACGTGCACGCCAGTGTTAGCGCCAAAAAGCTGCTGAAAACTGAAAGTGACTGATTCGGAATGAAGAATGAGCAACAATGGGAGTCCCCTCCAAGTTCTAGCTCCCCCCCACTAGTGTAGAACTTGTCACTCAGCTAACCAGCCAATCAGAAAATAGTCCTAGACCTATTTTCTGGCATGCAGGGTTTTCTCGGTGAGCCCTGCCAGGCGCCCGACAGCCCAAAACCTGGGCGTCATCCGTTTTTCCTGAAAACTGGACCATACCATAATACCAATGCTGCAAACGCATTCGTGCGGTCAAAATCAGCTAGAAAAATAGCAGAAAAGAGTTACGGCTGCCCGAACCCGGGCAGTGCCTACGACAGTCAGTGATGCCAAACAGGGCCACACAGCAAGAGACATGGACCCTAGGCATAGCATGATGCTGCAGACACAATGGAACAACCAGAAACAACGCTGGGTGCATGTAGACAGTACCTGCAGTGGCAGTGACCACCGGCGGCACGACCGAGGAGGCCTGCCGATGGAGCTGAGCGCATCGCCAGAGGGAGGAGGCTCCAGCGAACTGTGAGTAGGCCTCAGTGTGTGTTGGCTCTACGGAACGTCACTCCAGCAGCGTCGAGTCTCGCCGTCAGTCATCTGCACGCTGATGTACACAAGCCGGAAGGACACAACAGAGTACAATGAGAGATGCACGAAAACCAACACTCCACACAACGATTGTGACACAATTGGTCATTTAGTGATCACAAGACTACATCATCACCTACGACATTGCCGATGTGATGCACTCGCTGCGTTCCAGCATCCACATTTGTGGATGAGTAGTTCCTAGAGTTTTCTCAGTGGTCAAATCCCGGGCACCTGGATACATGTTCCGGGGTCACGAAGAGACATGAGGTGGCTCTGGTCGAGACCCGCGCACCTGGTGGATTGTACCGGTGCGACGTGGAGACCCAGAGCCTTGAACCAGTGTGTGTGTGTGTGTTGGGAGCTCGTGATGTGTTGTCCGGCGCTTGGTTGTGTAGCTTGCTCATCAGTTGAGGCCTGGGCACTCGGAGACATGCTCCAGTGTCACGAGGAGACTTGCCTTGCACGTTACGCACATGTTCGGCTTGTCGTTCTGATCACTCTGGTTCAAACGACACGTCGTTCTAACACCTTTGCAGGAATTTATGACCGGCAAGTGTTTTAGCCTCGGTTGGGCCGTTCAGGCAGTTTGCGTAGTTTTGCGCGAGTTGCATCTGGTGCACAGCCAAAGGCGCCCCTAGCAGCGCACCAGGCCTCACAGCTATTTGGTTGGCTGTTGCTCATTGTTGTAATTCTCTGGGCCTGTGTTCATTTTATGGAAGCACATTTGACATTGTGTGTGTCGCCTAGCCAAACCGCTATCGTTTTGCGTTCGACCTGTGTTGACGTCGCGAGCTGACTAAGTCAGTCAGTGGCAAGCATGCTAGGAAGCTTCCTGGGAATTCCATTTTGGAGATATCCCCTAAGCAGCATTATGTGTGAAAGGGTACCTTATATAGAACAAAACGTGACAGGTTGTGCTTGGAGAGGTGGAGATACAGCTAAGAAACGCTTACAAATGCAAGAGTTAGATGCAACAATTAGTGAGAGGGACATCCCCTTCACCCGCGATCAGGGTAGCGTACGTGCAAACTGCGCAACGGCTAGCCTATAGAAAGTCCAAACAAATATCTATGAGCTGTCAAACAGGAACCGGACAGATATTGGCAACAGTACGGGTCAGTTGGGTGGCCGAATGACAAATCGAAAGAAGAAACAGAAGCAAAACAACAAGCTCTACAGAATCAAGCTCAAAAAGAGGAGAAGTGATGTTGCCAAAATATGGCCCTCGTGAACTGGCCACCAAGAAAATTCATGCGTGCACGTAGGGACATGCAAGATGAGAGAGAGACCGTCAAAATAGCTGTCGAATATTGTAGGCTGCTCACATGTGAATGGCGTCAAGTCCAGAGGTCACCAAGATGGACATGACAACATGGGGCTCGTTCACCGGCCCAAGGCGTTGCTCCACCCAATCGCTACTCACTCGTCCTCACGTTTTCTTTATGTGGGCTTAGAACAAATCCTTGGTGTCTCTCTCTCTCCCCACACTCTCATTCTCTCCCTTTCTCTCAATCCCTATCACCATTTCACTAACTACAAACTGTCTCCAGGAGCCTCTACCCTGTTGGTACTAGTTGTTAGGTTGGACCCCACTTGTGGCCGCAAGACCTCACAGGATGTTCTTGTGTAGGTAGCCTCAATAATACGCATAATCTCCCCACAAGAATGGAGAGAGTGTGGGCATTCTCATCTTGTCTCCGTGTGTTTCTATGAGGATGCGAATGATGTTTGTGGAGGGCATGGACCCTGCCTTGCAGTTCCTCTTCATGCTTCGTGCACTCCTCCATCAAGTATAGCCTGGTTAGAGGAAGAGTGAGGGAAGTAGGGAATCACGAGCCAAGCAAGGCACAATACGCCATGGACGGGAATACTTGACAAGCGAAACGTGAAAAACCTAAGTCACATGAGAGAGTGTTGTTGGGTGCAAGCAAGCAGGTGGCGGGGTGATGAGCGGGCGAACGGTGAGCCCATCCTCGCTCGCACCCGCGCCTAGTGAGACCCGAACCTGAGACCTCACCCACACATTTTCCTGCACGCATACAACCTAGCAAACCTGGGAAGGCAACCCGGACATACATCCCCGTCATACTCTAGGAAGCCTAGTGTCAACAACAATTCAGGTTACAAACGTATGTGCTAGAGGTAACCTTGATGCCAGCCACAAGAGTATGGATGGTCTCCTTCTGATCCGGTGCCACGTGAGCGGTGATATCAGCGCCGGTGTCACTCCAGCATTAATCACCTGCTTTAGTGCGGTGAGTGTGCAGCGAGGCCAGAGGTCACAACAAATCTGTGGGACACATACCAACACTCCCTCATGACCCACAGCCGATGCACAGTGACACGAGCGCACAATCACAAACGAGTGTCACGAGGAGTGACAGACAACTGTACAAGCACTAGCCACAACCATTCAACCCGGATCACCACGTGGACACAACAGCCCAATAGCATGTACAGCCGCCTTGAAGACGTTGCTGCTGAGTGCCTTCGTCAGGAAATCAGCTCGCTGCTGTCGTGTATCGACCCAGACGACCTGGACATTACCTGGAGCAATACGCTCGTGCACAAAATGATGCTCAACATTGATGTGCTATGTGCGTGTATGATGCATGCCATCATGTTCAGCAATCGCCTTAGTGCTTTGATTGTCACAGCGCAAAGTGATGCAGCGGATGGGGACACACAGTTGCTGTAGCAAGCGACATAGCCACACACTCTCGCAAGTGTCTGCACCTAGAGCAACATACTCAGCATCACTTGAGCTGCGCGCCACACAACCCTGCTTACCACCCTTCCATGACACAGCGGTCCCACCAACGAGGAAGATGTAACCTGTACGGCTGCGTGCGTCAGTGTCATGTGCCCAGTCGCTGCCCGTGTATCCATCCACGATAATGGATGGTTGTGCACGATAGCACAATCCAGTGCGTGCAATGGAGAGGGCGTACCTGACAACGCGCAGTGCAGCCTCCATGTGTCGGGCTCGGGGAGCCTGGGAGAACTGGGCTAGGAAGTTCACAGAGAAGGCGACATCTGCCCTGGTCGTGGTCGCCAGGTACATCAGTGATCCAATGACGCGGAGATAGTCAGTCACATCGACTGTCTCCCCCAGCTTGGACACATCCAATGTCTTCAGCAGCCTTTGGCCCGCTGGGGTCATGGGCGTGGACGCAGTGGGTGTGGACTCTAGCAGTGAGGCAAAGCGCTCCCCCAGGCTACGGACGTATGCAGCCTGGTGGACATGGAGTGTGCGGCGAGAACGGTCGCGCTCAAGCTCCATGCCTAGGAAGACACGAGCAGGTCCCAAGTCTTTCATCTTGTACGTGGATTGCAAGAGCTTCTTCACTGACTGGACACCTGCCTGACTAGGCAATGTTATCATCAGGTCATCCACGTAGACGAGGACAGTGACGAACGGGGCAGAAGGTGGGCTGACAAAGAGTGATGGATCCACCGTACTACACCGGTAACCTCCTTTCTCAAGAGTGGACGTGATCTCTTGGTTCCAGCACCGTGGCGACTGCTTTAGGCCATAGAGAGCCTTCCGCGGTCGCCACACTCGGTCAGCACCGTCGGAGAAGACAGGTGGTTGAACCACGTAGATCTCCTCGTCCAACCGTCCGTGGAGGAATGCATTGTTCACATCCATCTGCTCTAACTCCCAGTCGTGATGAGCCACGAGACTCAACAGTGCTCTGGCAGTGGTGTAACGCCCAACCAATGCAAACGTCTCATCGAAGTCGATGCCGAGGACCTGGGAGTACCCCTTTGCAGTGAGGCATGCCTTGCACTTGTCGAGTGCACCGTTGGACTTGTACTTGCACCAAAAGACCCAACGGGCATCAATGGCTTTGCGCCCAGGCGGAAGATCGACAAGTTCATAGACCGCATGATCATCAAGGGCTTTGAGCTCGTCACGCATTCCAGCCTCCCACTGCTGGGCGTCAGAGGCTGCATGGGCTTGACACACAGTGGTCGGCTCAGGGGGCAAGGCAGTGGTGACTGACGTGGCGTGACACTCTGCAATGCTGCTCAAGACCGCAGCTTCCAAGGCCCGCTCATGCTCAGAGGCAAGAAGCGTGCAGCCGAGGGCGGAACTGGGATGGACAACCCTAGTAGCCAAGCCCAGTGCGTCCATGCCGGTGGGGAGTACAGGCGAGTGGGGTGGCTAAGACGCAGGCTGGGACGGGGGAGGGCGCGCCGAGGTCGTGGAGGTGTGAGAGCGGTTGGATAAGGCACAAAGATGCCCACCCCGGACGAAGGGTGAGACAGTGGCAGATCCAGCGGGGACGTACGGAGGCAGGTTAGACACCCGGAAAAGAGAGGCCGCGGGTGAAGAGGCAACAGGAGAAGTGCCCGGGCTGGACGAGACAGCGGGAGACGAGGCAGACTGGGCAGAGTCAGTGACCGGGGACAATGGGACGTCAGACGGGCTGGATGATACGTCAGGGGAAGAGGACGCAGAGTAGGTAGGGACAGGTCCGGATGACGAGGACTGCAACAAGGGTGATAGCTGCGATGCGGCAACAGGGACTGCCGGATCGGCAGCACCGACAGGGACTGCCGGACCGGCAGGACCGAAATCCCCCCTCAGCCGAGAGAGAGGCAAGAGGGAGGAGTCAGGGGACAGACGACTGGGGTCCCGAAGGAAGACGGACTCAATGAACAGAGCGTCGCGAGACTCGAAGACACACTGACGGACAGGGTCCCAAAAACGCCAGGCTTTGGATTGCACGAAGACGCCGAGAAAGGGGCATAGACGACCGCGAGGGAACAGTTTCCCATCACGAAGATCCTCCGGAAGCCAGACAGAAGCAATGCTACCCCAGACCCGAGCTAGGCGAAGATCAGCCCGATGACCATGCCAGCGCTCAAAGGGTGTGATAGTGCGGGGAAGGGGGCCGTGTGGAACACGGTTCCAGACCCACGTCATGTAGCACATTGCTTCGAAGGCAAAGAGCGGCGGCAGACCAGACTCAGTCAGAAGCGTGCGGACACCGTCGGCAAGTGTCCGGTTCCAACGCTCAGAGACACCGTTTTGCTGGGGTGTGTAAGGAGCCGACGTCTCCAGACACACCCCACGAGACTCGAGGAGACGAGCGGTGGGAACAAGGAATTCACCGCCACGGTCGTTGCGGAAGACATATAGCGATCGCTGACTGGCACGCTCGGTCTGAACAAGCCATGACTCAATGACAAAATAGACATCGCTCTTCTAACGAAGAGCAAACACCCAGCAGAAGCGAGAAAAATCATCGGTAAGGCACAAGACGTAGCGACCAACGTCACCAAGGAGGTCATGAAGCAAAGGCCCCATGACATCCGCATGAACACGATCCAGGGGATGTGTAGAGTGTGACTCAGAAGGAGAGAAAGGAGAGTGATGCATCTTCCCTTGCGCACAGTCAAGGCAATCGGCAGGGCAAGGGGCAGGGAAGGTAGAGGGCAAGAGGCCAAGAGCAGGCTGGAGACGTAGCATGCTGTGAATGGCATCGATGTGGACATGACCAAGGCGATGATGCAAGAGACGCACGAGGTCAGGAGCGAGAGAGGGTGCAACGTGAGCAAGAGTGACACCGACGGCAGGAGCGGAGGGGGCGTGTAAGGGAACACAATAGAGTTGGCCGCACTTCACACCACGGAGAACAGCACGTTGAGTGGAACGAAGACAGACGTTGCCGACACCACGGCTAGCAGTAAAGTCCATACCTTGATCATCCAGGGATGGCACAGACAACAGGCTGAGTTCCAGCAAAGGCACATACAGAACGTCAGGCAGGTACAGGGCACCACTGGGTCCAACAAAACGCACGACGCCCACACCCTGAACAGGCAGCAACTGCCCAGACCCAGTACGAACAAAGCGGACGAAACCGACGGGGCCTAACTTGACAAACGAAGAACGGACGGACGTCATGTGGTGGGTCGCCCTTGAGTCAAGGACCTAGAGGCCACTAGACACACGCACGGAGGGGAGCACACTAGACGTGGCAACAGTGCCAACGGAGGACGGAGACAATGTACAAAGGGGGAGACCACGAGGAAGAAAGTCGGTCTGCCAACGCTGAATCCACGGGACAGACGCACACAAGGCACCCAGGGCGTGATCGGGAGGATCCCCACGAAGGACGCTATCAGTCTCACACACAAGACCTCTGGCCACCGGTGCAATACTCTCACCTCCCTGATCGCGAAGGCGAAGGAGCTGGAGGAGGGACTACTCAAGGTGGCGCTCGCGATCACCACGATCACCATCCACAGACGCCGGCGGAGCTGGAGTAGACGCGCCGTTGGAAAGGGGGGAATCACGGTGGAGCGGTGTAGGCTGATGACGGGGGGCCAGCATGCGCAGGGGCGCCGTAAGGAGGTGGCCAGCCCCAGGGATAGGGGGCAGGAGGCGGAGGAGACGTCACACCAGAGGCGGCGTGAGCCTGAGCCGGGAGTGGGGTGGAGGAGCGCGATGGGACACCGGCGCCAGAGGGCGATGGTGCGGAGGAGTTGGAGGTGCGAGCCCAGTGAGCGTGCATGGTCCGGGCGAGGCGGAGGTCATCCGGAGGATCTGGGAACGTCCGAGCAGAGTGCTCAGTAGAGCTACAGTTCCAACACACGACAGCGCCTGGAACCCGCGGGGAAGTAGAAGCGTCCTTGTCCTTGCCCTTGCCCTTGCCCTTCCCCTTGCCCTTTCCACGACCTTGGGAAGCGAGGGCAGAGGCGGGGGAGGACGAGGAAGGAGCAGCGGAGGCAGAGGAAGTAGCAGCAGAGGAGGAGGATGCAACAACAGTGGTAAGCACAGCAACACCCGTGACGGCAGAGCGGTGGAGGCGCTTGTTCTGAAGGCCAGTCCACCAAGCAGCAAGGCGCTATGACGTGAAGTCCCAGAGAGCACCAACCCCAGGGGGTGACATGGGCGGGACTGGTTGTGAGGCAAGGTGCTCCAGCTCATCGGCTTTGACGTCGTGAAGGAGATCTGACAGCTCAGGAATAAGACCGTTGACCATGGTCAAAACGGCGGAGAGCTGGCCAGGTGCCGATTTGCCAAGCTCACGAAGTAGCTTGAGACCACGAGCCCAATAGGCATCGGCGGTCTCATCAACACGCATAAGGAGCTTGTTAAACTGGACTGTAAGCGCGCTCTGTGCGGCTTGTCCAGTGACAGTGGTACGGCGACGCAGCATGGCGTATGCGCCAATGGGGTCAGCAAGGTGCTGGGCAGCAGGGTCAGCATTGTAGGTGCCAACATCATCAATCAGTGACTCACGGACAGTGGCGATGAGAGCGCGGACTGCACGAGCAGACTCAACAGCAAGTGGTGTGAAGGGATCAACAGCAGGGGAGTAGTACTCCCACAGCTACTCTCCTTGAGCCTAGGCGCTGAAGCGCCCTTCCCAGGAGGAGAAGGCAAGCCCAGAGGTAAGCGCAGGCGGCTAAGAAAAGAAATCATGCTGGAAAGGCGCAGGCAGTTGGGTAGCAGCAGCGGCAGTGCCAGGGTGCGCAGTAGCAGAGGTGCTAGATGCTGAGGTGGTGCCAGCTGGGATAGTGGCCCCGGGAGGGGGAACAGCCGACGCAGCGGGGAGGCGGCGAAGTACAATAGCGGCCACTTCATCAGCGAAAGCAGCGCGGTTGTCCTCAGCGAGCTTAAGACGGTCCTCAGCCTCCTGCTGGGCCTCGCGAGCGAGGGCCAGCTGGCGTTGAAGAGCCGCAATGACTGACTCGTCGTCACCAGGCATGGTGACGACGTGCGGGCTCTGCCGGACAGATTTTGGCAGAGTTTCCCCAGTCCCAGTGGGCGTGGGAAATATGGGGTTGCCTGAGGCAAAAGATAAAGATGTTGCAGGACAGCCCACCCCGAGTCAGACAGGACAAGCCACGCACAGTAGGCAAGAGAAGAATGCAAGCAGGTACAGGATGCAGCAAATAAAGTCAGGATGATGGGCTGCGTAGAAAGGCAAGTAGAGGAGGAATAGCAGCCGTTGCAGAGGCAGACAGGATAGAGATGATGGAGACGATGGACACCGCCAGAGCAAAGGCTCCGGTGGCACAGGCGGCACCGAGGGTGATGAAGACGGCTGCGATGGAGACAGTCGCCGTGACGAAGCTGAAGGCAGCTGATGGAGCAGATGCTGATGCGGCGACTGCTGCTGCTGTAGAGCTGCGGATAGAGGCTGCAGCTGCTGATGTTGCTGACGCAGCTGCGGCTATGGCAGAAGCAATGGCAGATGCTGCGGCAGAAACCTGTGTGCCTATGTTAGCAGCGGCTGCAGCGATGGGACCAACAATAGTTGTTGCCTCTGTGTACGTGTCAGTAGCCCACCCTGCCAAAGTTGAGGCAGGAGCACGCAACGCTCTAGCGGCGGTGGAAAAAGTGGCTGTAGCTGCTGTAGCGGCGTGAATGAGAGCAGACGTTGTGCGAGTGAGAGCACTCACAAGATGTACGACATCTTTTGTGAGTGCTGAGTGCAACTGGTCCGCAGCAAACTCTGAAGCGTCCTGCCATATCGGATCCCCCCAGGAGAGAGAGGCGGGGAGGCGATTACCGAATGGTGACGGGATGCCCACGCAGACGTGGAGGCGGCCGACTCGGATTCACGATCATCTCTCATTCCTCTGCGACGACGTGCATGGCGCTGGGCAGCCTCCCCTCGTAGTACGCACCGGGAGTGAGCACGCTCTGGTTGCCAGTTTACGCCAGCGTGACGAACGTGGCACCACGAGGCGGTGCTTGCAACTGCGACAACTGTCAGTGTAGCCACGGCAGTTGGAGATGACGTTGTCGTGCTGCTGCTGCTGCGGGTGCTACTGCTGCTGCGGCTGCTGCTGTCGCATGTACACTAGCTAGATCCACTGTGGCTGTGGCCGGCGCAGCAACTCCTACTACGATGGTTGCGAATGTGACATTGTAGGTGCTCCACGTTGTGGCAGTTGAACTCACTGTTGTACCAGCTGCTACGACTGCTATAGTTGTGATGGAGTTGGTGGCGACTGCCGCGTCACTACAAATGGAGGTGGTGGCGGTTGCCACAGGGCTCCTGCCACGGCTGCACCTGTTGCCTAAGCTGTCGGCCTTGACACAGTAGCAGTGAGCGTGGCTGCAGAAACATGGGTGTGCTGAGAGAGGACTAGGATGCCGGGGGCATTGGAGGGCGTGGCTGAAGCTCCAGCGAACGACATGGGCTATCAACGGTGTGGGAGGCGAAGAGACGCCTCTGACACGGGAAGGGAAGCTCGCAGTGGCTCCACCAGCAAGTGGGAAGTGCTAGGAGGGTACGGTACAGCCAGAAGAAGATGGCGGGTGGGGATGGAGTCGGTCAGTGTTGCCACAGGAGCGAACACGGCCGCACATCAAGGGTACCGCTCGGTCGAGCTGGACGTTGTGGGCTCCCAGGTTGATTGTACTGCTAGATCGCAGGTGAGATGGTGGCGGAAGACGTGAATGACGTGGTGAAGAGACACCACGCTACCGGTGAAGGTCCAGAACCGGATGCGCTTGTGGGAGAACAACGCGTTCCCTCACACGCTCTGATACCAAAAGACAGAGGAGCCTGGTTAGAGGGAGAGCGAGGGAAGTAGGGAATCACGAGCCAAGCGAGGCACAATACGCCATGGACAGGAATACTTGACAAGCGAAACGTGAGAAACCTAAGTCACACGAGAGAGTATTGTTGGGTGCAAGCGAGCAGGTGGTATTGTGATTTGTGACGTTCTTGTACAGTCTACTGTGACCACTCGGCCGTATCCATACTCGTGCAGATCCCTGAGGCGGGCCCTGGTGACATCGGAGGGACAACGGGCGGCGGACTACCAGCTTGGAGCTGGCCGACTATCGTTCCAGAGCCCCGGACACTGCCGGGACTCCCTGTTGTTTTTTTGCAACTTGTAGGAGTCTTTTCGGCGGACTGGCCATGAGCTCGATTTGCATGTTTTTGCATTGCGTGTCCACCGTCTGATGATGGATGCATGCAGTCGTAGCATCCATCTTGTGATCCTGCACGTCTAGGTTCAGACGGCGTACCATTCTGACATGTGTGCGCAGAGTTATGGCCAAAACAGTGGTTTTGGGCCAGTTTTAGGACAGCTCTTGGACCGCCGCGTGCGACACCCGCTGTGCGCCGCGGCAGGTATTTAGGCCATGGACCTGTCATTTG
>SZWC01006529.1:126150-131150 GCA_023375785.1 Penium margaritaceum
GTGGGTCTACAGCCTTTGTCAGAAGAGCGACGCCGCCCTTGCGGTTCGACTCTGGCTAGTGATGGCTGAGCGTCAGTCACGTCACACGCTGCATACTTTCCGCTCGGATCGCGGCGGTGAGTTCCTTGGCGAGATGGACGGATTCTTTGCCGAGCACGCGATTTTTCACCAGGTCTCCGCTCCTGCTACCCCTAAGCAAAACGGTGTTTCCGGGCGTTGGAACCGCACCATGGAGGATGCGGTTCGCGCTATGCGGTCTGAGTGCGGTCTCCCTGAGTCCTTCGTTTTTTAGGACTTCGCCTACATGACGTGGGTCTGGAACCGCCTCCCGCACGGTCCGCTTCCGGACCATATTACACCATATGAGCTCTGGTTTGGACATCGTGTTGACCTTCGTCTCGCTCACGTCTGGGGATCCCTGGCCTCTATGTGGTACACCGAGGACCAGCAGGGGTCCAAGGTCTCACCTCGGGACCGCTTGTGTGCCTTCGTAGGTATTTCCCCGTGGTTGAAGGCTTGGCGCTTCTAGGACCCTACTCGTCGTCGCGTCATTGAGTCCCGTGACACACTCTTTTTCGAGTCTCTCACCTACCGTGACCTGACTTCGATCACGGTACTCTCCGCCACACATGTTCCTACCTGTGAGGGTTCTCAGCGGATGGGGGAGACTTCTACGCCAGCGAGCACCTCTCATCAGGCTGATGTGTCCGTTCGAGCCCCCTTCACCTCTCGGTCTCCGGCCCTTGATGACCCGGCGATCATCGTTGTCGGTCCAGAGACCTTGCCCGTACAGCCTGCTTCAGCTCCCGCGCCTACTTCTGCGCCAGTACCTACGTCAGCCGGCACTCCTGTTTCTGTGTCTGGTCCAGTCTCGCCCACTCCCGTGCGTGCGTCTGCTGGCACTCCTGTCTCTGTGTCAGGTCCAGTCTTGCCTGCTCCTGCTGTCACATCCAGCCCCGTGTCCCCTACACACACGTCTCCTCGCACGGCATCACCGGCTGCCTTGCCTCAGCCCCCACCAGTTGTGGTCGTGCCTGTCCCTGAGCCTCAGGTACGCCCCTCGAGCTCAGGTTACTCCCGTGAGCCTGGTGGCCATCTTTGACCACTGGGTTCCGGAGCTCAGCGAGCGTCAGGCCCCGCACCCATGTGCCCCTCTCGCAGCATCGCGAGTGGTGACCCCGGCACAAAGGCCCTAGGCCTGAGTGTCCGCACTGAGCTCACAGAGGTACATCCAGCGTGCCCCGTAGGGCACGATCTCGTCACTCGCGAGTTCCATATTGCTTGTGATGCAGCAGCTGATCTTGTGGTCGTTAGGCCTAGCACCAAGGCGTGTGCCCTTGCCACGCAGAGCTCTCCCTTTGTGGCGCCCGACCCGGGCACCCTAAGGGAAGCTCTCTCATCACAGGATGTTGACGCTTGGCGAGCTGCGTGCGAGGATGAGCTTCGCGCTATCCGAGAGCATAGAGTCTACGAGCTTGTCGACCTTCCGCCTGGGAGGAAGGCTATTCAGATCAAGTGGGTCTTTCGCAAGAAAGTGAAGCCAGATGGTTCACTGGAACGCTACAAGGCCCGCTTGGTCGTCAAGGGGTACTCTCAGGTTGAGGGCGTCGATTACACTGACACGTTTGCCCCTGTCAGCCGCATGACCTCATCTCGAGCTCTGTTCAGTGTATTGGCTCAGCATGACTGGGAACTGCACCAGATGGATGTGAACAATGCGTTCCTCCATGGCTCTCTGGATGAGGAGATTTACGTGGCTCAGCCACTAGGCCTTGAGGACGGTGACAAGGTCTGGCGCTTGCGCAAGTCCTTGTATGGCCTCAAGCAGTCTCCGCGGTGTTGGAACCGGGAGATCACCGGCACTTTGACTCGTTCGGGATATGTACATAGCGAGGCAGATCCCTCTCTCTTCATCCTACCGACACCCGAGCGGTTCACTGCCATCCTGGTCTATGTCGATGACCTTCTGATTGCGTCTCTGTCCCTGGAGGCCGTGAAGGAGGCCAAGGCTGTCCTTCAGACTGCCTGCAGGATGAAGGACCTCGGTCCTACATCGGTGTTTCTTGGTATGGAGATCATGCGAGATCGCAGGCGTCGGACACTGTTGCTGCATCAGGCCCGATGTGTAGGAGTCGTGGGGGAGCGTTTCAGCGATCTCCTTGGTGCAGTGCCCACCGCTTCCACACCTCTTACACCCGATGGGCAGGATGTCCTGAAGGTGGATGATCCCACACAGCTGGGGGAGACAATGGACGTGACCTTGTACCTCTGTCTCATCGGATCTCTGATGTACCTGGCCACTACCACACGTCCTGACATCGCTTTCGCTGTCAACCTCCTCGCTTATTTCTCGCATGCTCCTCGTGCCAGAGCCCTTCATGCGGTTGTGCGAGTGGTGCGGTACGTGATCTCCACGCCGTACCTCGGACTCTGCTTTCGTCGGCAGTACTCGATGGTCCCTAACGGCTACACTAACAGCGACTGGGCTTGGAGCCCAGATGGACGCAGCCGTACTGGCTACGTGTTCCTGCTCGGTGGTACCGCTCTGTCTTGGCGTAGTGGGAAGCAGGGCTGCATCACACGTAGCTTGTTGGAGGCAGAGTACGTTGCGTTGGGCGCAGGGGCTGCTGAGGCGGTATGGTTGCAGCGCCTGTTTCTTGAGCTTGGTCAGTCAGTACCCGCCATTGTACTTCGTTGCGACAACCAGAGTGCTCTCGCCATTGCGGAGAACTCCGGTGTCTTTCACGCTCGCACGAAGCACATTGCGGTTGAGCATCACTTTATGCATGATCTGGTGGAACGACACGTGATGTCCGTCATGTGGGTTGGCACTGACATGCACCGTGCTGATTTCTTGACGAAGGCACTAGCTCGCGGAAAGTTCCTCGTGGCCATTCGTTTTGTTGGGCTTCGCCCCATGCCTGAGGGTGGTTGAGTGTGGGATGTGTGTCTGTGTCTCATCTGTTTCATACTCACTATTGTACTTGTCCCAGTGCTGCACGTGTATGGACATGCGTACCATCGGGTCATGGGGGAGTGTTGTGATTTGTGACGTTCTTGTACAGTCTACTGTGACCACTCTGCCGTTTCCATACTCGTACAGATCCCTGAGGCGGGCCCTGGTGACATCGGAGGGACGACGGGCGGCGGACTACCAGCTTGGAGCTGGCCGACTACCGTTCCAGAGCCCCGGACACTGCCGGGACTCCCTGCTGTTTTTCTGCAGCCTGCATGAGACTTTTCGGCGGACTGGCCATGAGCCCGATTTGCATGTTTTTGCATTGCTTGTCCACCGTCTGATGATGGATGCATGCGTGTGACCAGTCATAGCATCCGTCTTGTGATCCTACACGTCTAGGTTCAGACGGCGTAGCATTCTGACATGTGTGCGCAGAGTTATGGCCAAAACAGTGGTTTTGGGCCGGTTATTGGACAGCTCTTGGACCGCCGCGTGCGACACCCGCTGTGCGCCGCGGCAGGTATTCAGGCCATGGACCTGTCATTTGCTATCTCTCTCTGCAAAGGCTATTGAAGAATTCATACACTTTGCCTTGTGTCCCCTAGCCAAACACTTGCCGTTGCGTGCACAACTTGTGACTGTCGTCACCGTCTGATCAGGCACTGACGCCTGGTCAACGGGAGTGTTGCTAGGAAGCTTCCTTGCATCTTCTCAGGTGGCGGGGTGACGAGCGGGCGAACGGCGAGCCCATCCTCTCTCGCACCCGCGCCTAGTGAGACCCGAACCTGAGACCTCACCCACACATTTTCCTGCACACATACAACCTAGCAAACCCGGGAAGACAACCTGGACATACATGCCCGTCATACACTAGGAAGCCTAGTGTCAACAACAATTCAGGTTACAAACGCCTGTGTTAAAGGTAACCTTTGTTGGTTTTTGCACATCTCTCATTGTGCCCTGTTGTGTCCTCTCGGCTTGTGTACATCGGCGTGCAGATGACTGACGGCGAAACTCGACGCTGATTGAGTGTCGTCCGGTGGAGCCGACGCGCGCTGAGGTCTTCTCGCAGTTCGCTGGAGCCTCCTCTCTCCGACGACGTGCTCAGCTCCATCGGCAGGCCTCCTCGGCGGTCGTGCTGCCGGCGGTCACTGCCCCCGCAGTTGCTGTCTGCATGCGTCCAGCGCGTCCCATCGCGTCTGCGTCGTCATGCTCTGCCTAGGATGTTTGTTGCATGTTGCATGGCCCTGTTCGGCATCATGGATCATCGTAGGCACTGCCTGGGTTTGGGCAGCCATAACTCCTTGCTACTATTTTTCTAGCTGTTTCTGACCGCATGACTGCGTTCGCAGCGTCAGTATTATGGTATGGTCCAGTTTTCAGGCAAAACGGACGACGCCCGGGTTTTGGGCTGTCGGCTGTCTGGTAGGGCTCACCGAGAAAACCTGCCTGCCAGAAAATAGGTCTATTTCCTGATTGGCTGGTTAGCTGAGTAACAAGCTCTACAGAGCGGGGGAGGGGGGGGCTAGAACTTGGAGGGGTCTCCCATTGTTGTTCATTCTTCATTCCTAATCAGTCACTTACAGTTTTCAGCTGCTTTCTGGCGCTAACACTGGCGCGCGCATTTCTGAGTAACAAACCCAGAGCTTCCAGACTTAGACTCTAAAGCAGCAGACTAAGGGGGCAGTTGACTTAAGCAACGAGCGTGGAAGCCCACACGCTGCATCAACAATGCTGCTGCCCCAACCTGCTGCCTAGGCTTTCCTTTTTGGTATCAGAGCCAGAGCATAGCAGCAGCAGCAGAAGACTGACGAACAGGTGCTAGACAACGTCGGCGGACCTCCATACGCGCCAGTGCAGGGGAAATGCTGCTGGATTTTTTCCGGCAGCATTGACCCTCCTGGTGGCGGCGTCAGATTTTTTCCCATGGCCACTGGGCCAGGGGAAATGCTGCCGAAATTTTTTCGGCAGCACTGACCCCCACGCGTGACGCGAGGAGGTGAGCGGCAGGCGGCGTCCGACACCCGTGGGCGACGGTGCA
>SZWC01006529.1:133650-139388 GCA_023375785.1 Penium margaritaceum
GGGCACGGGTGGTACACGTGCCCTCTCCCGACGGACGAGGCGCGCGTCATCGCCACCATGCGTCGCCAGCGGGAGCGCCGCCTCGCCTCTGCTGCCGTCGCTGCTGCTGGCCCTTCCACTTCGACCTCGTCCAGCGGCTCTGCCACTCCGACAGCTCCACCTGTCCCGTAGACACCCGCGCCGCAACAGTCCTACCCACAGTCGTCGGCGCCTCCGCTCCCTTCACCGGCGCCGTCCTCCTACTACCCGGGCTCCGGCGCCGTCACTCCGCACTCGGTCTACACTCCCGCACCGTCCTCCCGTGAGCGTCAGCTGGAGCAGTTCATCGCGCTCCAGCTTGGCCTGCCTCGCCCTCCTCCCTAGGGAAGTGCGAGTTGCGTCACCTCCTGCCCTCCCGCCCAGCCCTGCATGACTGAGACTGAGCTGCGGTCGTGTCCCGTCTCCTCGTCTGTCTCATCGTCTCCCGTGGTCTCCTCCACCCCCCTCCTTGACGACATTGCGTGGCTTGACGATTGGCAGTCTCGTTTCGCGCCTCCGTCTACCGCGTCCGTGTCCCTCGCTTGCTGCCATGTGACTGTTAGCGATCTCGCGACTCCTGTCCAGGACCCTGCTGAGACCTGGATCATTGACTCCGGGGCCACGCATCACATGACGGCCTCTCGTGAGGCCTTCAGTATGCTCGGTCCTGTAGGCGATGTCTCCGGTGTCCGGACGGGCTCCGGACAGGTGTTGCCTGTCCGTGGTGTAGGCGTCGTTCGTTTCCGTGGTCCTGCCGGTGACGTCTTTCTGACCGATGTCCTCTTCGTCCCTGGTCTCGAGCTCAGCCTCCTGTCCGCGACTGCCCTTGACCGCATGAGCATGGACGTTGTGCACTCGCGTGGTGTTGGCACTGTGTCGTTGCGTCCGTCTGGTCTTGTCGTCCTGCACGCCACCGCCAGTGGCAACCTGTGGCATGTTCCTCGCCTCTCCTCTTCTCCTCCCGTCTCCTCCCCGTCGGCCGCCTCAGGCCATGTGTTTATCACCAGTACGCTTTTTCCTCAGCACACCCGACTCTTGCACCGCCGCCTTTGCCACGTCCACTCTGCCGCCGTAGAGAGCATGCTTCGCACCCAGCCGGCCACGGGCCTTGACCCGGAGACTTTCCTTCTCCCGTGCCCCACTGAGTGCATTGACTGCGCTCAGGGGAAGATGCATCGGTCCACGTACCCCTTGTCCTCCTCCCATGCATCCGCCCCTCTTGACCTTGTCCACTCGGACGTCATGGGTCCTCTCCCCACCGAGTCCATCGGCGAGCGTGGCCGCTATGTCCTCACCCTTACGGACGACTATTCTCGCTACCGCTGGGTCTTCTGCCTCCGGCAGAAGAGCGATGTCGCCCGAGCCATTCAGGACTGGCTTGTCCTCGTGGAGCGCGAGTGTGGCCGCTCTCTTCGCCGCTTTCGCTCCGATCGCGGTGGAGAGTACATGGGTGAGGCCACGACCTTTCTTGCCTCCCGCGGGATCCACCATGAGACATCTGTGCCATACACGCCTGCCCAGAACGGCGCCTCTGAGCGGTGGAACCGCACCATGGCCGATGCTGTCCGCACCATGCGGGTCGAGTCCGGTCTCTCCGATGGCTTCTACTTTGAAGCCATGGCCTACATGACCTGGGTCTGGAACCGGATCCCCCACGGTCCCCTTCCCTGCCAGTCCACGCCATACGAGCACTGGTGCGGTCGGCGCGCTGACCTCTGCCAGGCTCGCGTCTGGGGCTCCGTGGTCATTGTGTGGCTGCCTGCCCACAGTAGGGCGGCAAGCTCGCCCCTCGCGGACGCCCCTGCACCTTTCTCGGTGTGTCCCGTCAGTCTAAGGCCTGGCGCTTCTGGAACCCATCCCGACACTGCATCGTCGAGTCCCGCGATGCCCTCTTCTTCGAGGATCTGTTTCCCCGCGACCTCATCCGCTCCGGCGCGTCCGTGTCCCTCCCGTCGCGTGGGCGAGTGGTGAGTCTATCCTCCGTCCTGTCGCTTCCGGGTGACACATCACTCCGTCCCTCTGAGCCGGTAGCCCTGTCGCGTCCTCTGGCCTTCCTGGGCCAGCTGCCCCCGTCGCGTCCGCTGGCCCCTCCGGGCCAGCAGCGCCTATCGTGTCCGCTGGCCCCTCCGGGCCAGCAGCGCCTGTCGTGTCCGCTGGCCCCTCCGGGCCGACAACCCCAGTCGCATCCGCTGGCCCCTCCGGGCCAGCAGCGCCTGTTGTGTCCGCTGGCCCCTCCGGGCCGGCAGCCCCAGTCGCCTCCGATGGCCCCTCCGGGTCGACAGCCCCAGTCGCGTCCGCTGGCCCCTCCGGGCCAGCAGCACTTGTTGTGTCCGCTGGCCCCTCCGGGCCGGCAGCCCCAGTCGCCTCCGATGGCCCCTCCCGGCCGACAGCCCCAGTCGCGTCCGCGGGCCCCTCTGGGCCGGCAGCTCCTGTCGCGTCCGCTAGCCCCTCCGGACCATCTGCCCCAGTCGCGTCTACTGACTCCTCCGGGCCAGTAGCCCCGTCCGCCTTCGCTGGCCCGTCGGACCCAGCGCCATCTCCTGCCCGACCGCGCTACACACGTGGCCCAGGCGGCAGCCTCCGACCTCGGCCGACAGTGAGCGCGCAGACCGTCGCACCGCGTCCCGTGGCACCTCAACCCCCCGTTACTCCACGTGTCTCCTCCACTCCCACGGTCGTGAGTGGGGACCCTGGCACGAAGGCTCTCGGCCTGACCACTTCGGCTCGCAGACCTTCACCCGGGCTCTGCACTGGGCTACGCCATGCTTCATCACGAGCATCGACATGCTGTCGTGGCTACACTCGCCCGCATCCCACCTGGAGCTCGCGATGCACACGCCCTCTCAGTCCGGTCCACACCACGCCCGGAGGACCCAGCCACCCTGCGCGAGGCTCGAGCCTCTCCTGAGGCAACACATTGGGATGCTGCCTGCGCCGAGGAGCTCGCTGCTATCCGGCAGCACCACGTGTATGACCTCGTCGACCTCCCTCCAGGACGGAAGGCCATTGGTGCCAAGTGGGTCTTTTGGCGCAAGTGGAAGCCTGACGGGTCCTTGGACAAGTACAAGGCCCGCCTCACAGCAAAGGGGTTTGATCACGACCAGATCGATTACGACCAGATCTTCGCCCCAGTCGGTCGGTTCTCCAGTAGCCGTGCACTCTTCAGCCTGGTTGCCCAGCATGGGTGGGAGCTGCATCAGATGGACGTGAGGACCGCGTTCCTCCATGGCTCACTGGAGGGCGAGGAGCTCTACATGGTGCAGGCCCCAGGCTTCGTTGACGGCACTGGGAGAATTTGGCAGCTGCGGAAGGCCCTCTATGGCTTGAAGCAGTCACCTCGGTGCTGGAACCAGGAGATCAGCAGCACGCTTCTCCGTGGCGGCCTCCAGCGCAGCACCGCTGACCCTGCCCTGTTTATCAACCCGCGAGGTAAGACCTTCGCCGCAGTCCTGGTCTACGTCGACGATCTCCTCATTGCGTCACCAGACACGGCCGCCATCCAGCGTGTCAAGGACTTGCTGCACGCCACCTACCAGATGAAGGATCTCGGGTCTGCCCGAGTCTTCTTAGGCATGGAGCTCGAGCATGATCGCTCACAGGGCATCCTGCACGTTCACCAGGCTGCCTATGTGCAGACCCTGTCCACTCGCTTCGCCGAGGACCTGCCCCTCATGCCTAGCGCATCTTCACCCATGTCACCCGATGGCCATGTGAAGCTGAAAAGTCCTGACCCAACTGTTGTGGGGGAGCCAGTTGATGTGACCACGTATCTGCGGGTCATCGGGTCACTGATGTTCCTGGCGACGACGACGCGTCCAGACATCGCATTCGCCGTTAACCTCCTAGCCCAGTTTTCTCAGGAGCCGCGTCACCTCCACTTTGAGGCCGCGATCCGAGTACTGCGCTATGTCGTCTCGACCCCTCAGCGAGGCCTCATGTTCCGTCGTCAGCCGTCCGTCGTCGCAGTGGGCTACACCGACAGTGACTGGGCCGGCAGTCCAGACGGTAAGAGTCACACGGGCTGGATCTTTCTGGTCGGCGGCACAGCTGTGTCCTGGCGCAGTGGCAAGCAAGGGTGCATTGCACGCAGCACTGCTGAGGCTGAGTACGTGGCCCTTGGCTCATGCGCGTGTGAGAGTATGTGGTTGTGCCGTCTGTTGTCCGAGTTGCGTCAGTCTGTCGCATCCATCACTTTGCATTGTGACAATGAGAGTGCCATGGCCATCGCCGACAATGACGGCGTGCATCGCATACGCACAAAGCACATCAATGTTGAGTATCACTATGTGCGTTCGTTGTTGCATGACGGCAGCGTCAGCATCGTGTGGGTTGAGACAGCACGGCAGCTGGCCGACTTCCTGACCAAGGCATTGAAGCGGGACTCGTTCAAGAAGCCTGTGAGTTCAGTCGGCGTGCGTCCGTGAGTTGCCCCCTTTGTCTCTGCCTGCGTCTCTACGTGCCCTGGGGGAGTCTGGATGTTGACAATGTCCCTGTCCGCCCATGTGCACTACGCCTGTGAGTCATGGGGGAGTGTTGGTTTTTGCACATCTCTCATTGTGCTCTGTTGTGTCCTCTCGGCTTGTGTACATCGGCGTGCAGATGACTGACGGCGAGACTCGACGCTGATGGAGTGTCGTCCGGTGGAGCCGACGCGCGCTAAGGTCTTCTCGCAGTTCGCAAGACCCTCTTCTCTCCGGCGATGTGCTCAGCTCCATCGGCAGGCCTCCTCGGCGGTCGTGCTGCCGGCGGTCATTGCCCCCGCAGTTGCTGTCTGCATGCGTCCAGCGCGTCCCATCGCATTGCGTCGTCATGCTCTGCCTAGGATGTTTGTTGCATGTTGCATGGCCCTGTTCGGCATCATGGATCATCGTAGGCACTGCCTGGGTTNTGTTGGTTTTTGCACATCTCTCATTGTGCTCTGTTGTGTCCTCTCGGCTTGTGTACATCGGCGTGCAGATGACTGACGGCGAGACTCGACGCTGATGGAGTGTCGTCCGGTGGAGCCGACGCGCGCTGAGGTCTTCTCGCAGTTCGCTGGAGCCTCCTCTCTCCGGCGACGTGCTCAGCTCCATCGGCAGGCCTCCTCGGCGGTCGTGCTGCCGGCGGTCATTGCCCCCGCAGTTGCTGTCTGCATGCGTCCAGCGCGTCCCATCGCATTGCGTCGTCATGCTCTGCCTAGGATGTTTGTTGCATGTTGCATGACCCTGTTCGGCATCATGGATCATCGTAGGCACTGCCTGGGTTCGGGCAGCCATAACTCCTTGCTACTATTTTTCTAGCTGTTTCTGACCGTACGACTGCGTTCGCAGCGTCGGTATTATGGTATGGTCCAGTTTTCAGGCAAAACGGACGACGCCCGGGTTTTAAGCTGTCGGCTGTCTGGTAGGGCTCACCGAGAAAACCTGCCTGCCAGAAAATAGGTCTATTTCCTGATTGGCTGGTTAGCTGAGTAAGAAGCTCTACAGAGCTGGGGGGGGGGCCTAGAACTTGGAGGGGTCTCCCATTGTTGTTCATTCTTCATTCCTAATCAGTCACTTACAGTTTTCAGCTGCTTTCTGGCGCTAACACTGTTGGTTTGTGTGGCTTCCACCCATCACGACCGACACTGCGAGTTTACCGATATACCCACTTTCGGGGTATATGGCAGAGGAGAGCGTGACGACACGACGGGCCTCCGGACTGCACCGAGACTTCTCCAGCACCTACGACAGCGCCGGCGA